>PVJD01002463.1:7356-201752 GCA_004026545.1 Mormoops blainvillei | reverse complement strand
CCCCCCAGCCCCCCTCCCTCCCTCCCGCCCCGCTCCTCCTCCTCCGCCGCCGCCGCCGCCGCCGCCTCCTCCTCTCCGGCTGCTCCGGGCTTCTCCAGCTGGGAAGGCGCCCCGGACCCCGCCGCTGCTACCACCACGTGGCGAGGGGCGGCCGGCCCCCGCGGTGCGGCCCGGCCTGGCAGCGCGCCCGGCGCCCACTGGCTCCCCGCCGCGCCCGACCGGTGCTCGGCGCCCCCTCCCCGATGCTTCTCTAACGCAGTGTGGCGTGGCTTGGGGTGGTGTGCGTTGGGGGCCTCTGCGGACCGTGCCAGGGCTCAGGTGCTGGTTTGATATTTGCTTTAGGTCTGTACATTTTGTGGGGAAGTGCGGTTATTTATTTGGACTTTTTTTTTTTTTTGCCTCTGCTCTTTTGGGAAGGAAAATATTAGACCTACTCTTGCATTACTCTGATAATAGATACACACCGTAGAGCCCAGTCGGAGAGATGAGAATTAAACCAGTAACTACTTGGGGAGAGAAAGTGAACTAAGAAGGTCAAAGGTTCAGTTAGGAAGGGGACAGCTTTCCTCCCTCCCACACAATCCCCTTCCCCCAACACACAGAAACATCCACAGGCCAGCAAAATGAAGAAACAACAAATTTTACCCTTTCCACATAGATTATTTGAGCACCTACCAAACTGCTGAACAGGAGATGCAAGTTTGTGGGTTTATGGTGTTTTGGGGTTTTTTGCCACTTTCTCACTATGTGACCTTGGGCAAGTTACTTAACCTCTCTGAATAAATTTGGAGATAATTCCCAACCCATGCAGCCATGGGAGAAGAATGAGGATGGGGCTAAAACTGCTGTGACACTCAAGGTGTTAATGAGTCATTTTAATCAGCGTGGCTGCAGGTAGGGACTCTGGCTAAGCCCTAGGAATCCAACCCTGGAAGCAGGGTGTAGGCTGAGGAGGCTCGGCATAGAGCTGTGAAGCTTCCTATCTGGAAGGAGAGTTCAGGCTCCTGGGAACCTGAGTCCACCTTTCTGGCTCCTGGCAGGTGGAAGGATGAATCTGGAAGGGGGAGAGGAGGAAAGAAAAGGTTTTCTGGCTTGCTGTGAGCCTTGAGAAGCAGCAGCAGCAACTACCATCTTGCCACTGTAGGGAGAAGATTGGACTGAGGGGTGAGCTTCTCTTCCAGAAGAGCCAGCAGGGCCTTGGACTTTCTCTTCAAAGAAAGGGACTCTCGCTGTCTTCCTTCCTCCTCTTCCTCTGGGGTCCTTTTATAGTCCAGAACAGGAAGGCAGGTCATCTACTTGTTCCCTGAGGCACTAGCTTTCCCTGAGCCATGTGGGACAACCCATCTGCCCTCTGGATATGAAGGCTACCTAGCTAGGACATCTGTCACCCCACTAATCCCAAAGACTAGGCAGCTGTCACCTTCCTTAATGCTGCACAGGTTCTCTCCCGAAACAGAAGACCAGGCCAAAGATTGGAACTAGGCTAGAAGGTGTGGCGCTATCTCTGGGGCCTTGATACTGTGGACTTGGCCACCAGCTACACTTGTGAAACTGACTGGCACACCCTCCCTCACTGGAAAGGGTAATGGGTCCAGGTGCCATCTGTGCACACACTCTAGCAGCTGAGCTGTCAGCCCCTGCTGTTGCTGGGCTGCTTAGGGAACAGGCCTCGGCTTAGGTCACAGCCGTACGGTTTATCCTGGGTTCTAGGTGCTTGGTAACAAAAGCGTGACAGAGATTAGGCCGGTTTTAGGTGCCCCTAAAATACCCCTTCACCACCCCCAATCTGGACCCGATCTCATTTCTGGTTCTGTTGCTCACACAAGACAGTTGTGAAAGCAGGGACTTGCTCACTGTGCATTAATTCAGCAAAGATTTCTTGAACATCTGTTCATGTGCTGGATCTGGGAATACCGTGATGAGCATGTCTCCGAAAAGCAAACATGTCCTTCTTGCCCTCATGGAGCTAATACTCTAGTAGAAGAGTCAGACCAAAAGCGAAAAAGATTAAAAAATCAAGCAATTACAAATTTCCCTGGCTGATGTGGCTCAGTGGATTGAGTACCGGCTTGTGAACCGAAGGGTTGCAGGTGTGATTCCCAGTCACGGCACCTGACTTGCAGGCCACGTCGCAGGCCAGGTCCCCAGTTAGGGGCATATGAGAGGCAACCGGGAGACTGACAGATTGATAGACTGATTGATGTTTCTCCCACGCACTGATGTTTCTCTCCCTTTCTCCCTCCCTTCCCCTCTCCAAAAGTAAATAAAATCTTTAAAAAAGAAGCCATTACAAATTGTGATAAAGGGTAAAAAGATACAAGAGAAAGAAATAGATAAAAATGGGAGGTGGGATATGCTTTAGATAAAAGTAGTCAGAGCAGGTTTCTCCAATGAGGTGACATTTAAGCTAAATTTTTTTTAAATGTTATGACTTTAGAGAGTAGGGGGAGAAAGAAAAGCATCAATGTAGGGGAGAAACATCGATTGGTTGCCTCTCATATGCACCCTGACTGGGGATCAAACCCCCAAGCTAGGCATATGTCCTGACCAGGAATGGAAACTCCAGCCTTTCGGTGCAGAGGACAGTGCTCCAACCAACTGAGCCACACCAGCCAGAGCTAAGCTAAATCTTAAAGGGTAGGGAGTGTTCTTGGTTGAGTGAATGGATGAATGAAGGAGTATGTCTTTGCATTAGTTATTTCCCCTCTTGACCTGTTTCCTCATCTGAGAAAGCTGGAGACTGGTCTGAAGTTCTTCTAGGAACCCATGATACTATCAGGGCTAATCACGATAGAAGCAGAAATGGGAAAAACCAGGCGCGTGGTCAAGGGGAAATGAAATGGGAACTAAGGTGGGAGGAGAAGAGGGAAGGTGGCAGACGGCTGGTCAGGCGAGAGTTGTAAGCATTTCTAGACAGCATTCACAGGCACAGTAAGAGAGGACCCTCCTCCACTAGTTATTGGTAGGAGAGACAACCCAAAAGAGGAGCTGAGGGGTTCCTGCATGTTTCCTCCTTGGGACCCATCAGGGAGAGACTGTCTCCCACTCCGAGACTTTTGCTCTGGATAAAGACTTTGTCTTTCCAGTCCTGTTCTTGCCTGAAAAGAGTAGGAGGAGATGATGTTTGTTAACAGCCGGAGAAGAAATTGAATCAAAATAAAACTCAGATGACTCAAATAGAACCAGGTGGGCAGTAAAATTGATTAGACACATGTGATAATGCAGGATCCGAGTGCCACCTTAGTTCTCCAGTTCTAGATCTTAGAAAATTAGGGTTTGCTGCAGAACCATTCTGGGCCTCCGAATGCAGCCTGCCGGTCTTCCATCAAATCAGAGGTTTGGGCAGTGGCAGAAAGACCTTTATTTCTTCACCCAATCCCCAAATACCTCTGGAAGAAATGCACATTCTCTAATCAAATTAGCCAGGTTTGGGTGGAAACTTTTAATAACTGTTTCATGTTCTTCATAACCGTGTTCATTCCTGCTATCTCCCAAAGAGAACCTTGAAAAACTTACAATTATTATAGTATTATAATTTTTAATAGTTACAAGGTATTGCTCATTAGAATGTGACCTCCATAGAACGGAAATTTTATTTGCTTCATTCTCCAGTGTCTTGAATAGTGCCTGGCACATACGCAATATTTCTTGATCAATTTAATTTAACACATGTGAAAGGCCCTGTACCAAGAACTTCATATACATTTTCTTTCATTGGGATTCCTACTTCACAGATGAGGAAACTGAAGATCAGAAAAGTTGAAGAATTTGCCCAAGGTCATACTCAAAAGACTATACAATATTTTGAAGGGCAGAGCTCAGAAAATAGCTTATTGCTATGCAGAGCTTATACAGAGCTGTTTCTTTAAAAAAAAAAAACACCTCACCTGAGGATGTTTATTGATTTTATTGAGAGAAAGGGAGAAAGATCAATCCTCCCATACCCGGGATCAAACCAACAACCTAGGTATGAGCCCTGACTCGAACCCGCCCCCTTTTGGTGTACAGGAGGATGCTCCAATCAACTGAGCCTCTCAGCTAGGGCCAGAACCATTTCTTAATCCTCTTTCCCTCAGGACGGTGACAGGCTGCCCTTCTACATCCAAAGCTCAGGCAGGTGCCAAAACTAAGATGTACTTTCCTTTCAGAAAAGGTACACTTCACATTGAGCAGAGCTCTGCTCAAGAGCTTAGGGCCCAGGAGCACCTGGGAGAGGCAACGGCTCAGGCTTCAAAGGCCTCCTGCCCACGGTGTACTGCCCAGGGTCAGCTGACAGCACTGGGGTAATTCAGATGGGGAGCTTACTCAGCAGCCCCGTGGGCCGCCAGGCACAACATCCTCCCTGCCCCCAACCCTGGTTCCCACAAGCTTCTAGCTCAAAGGGAAAATGGAGCGGAAGTGCAGGGAGGTGACCGTGACTAGTGTAGCACAGTGGGTTGGGCGTCTCAGGGGGTCGGGTGTCATCCTGAAAGGTCACCGGCCCTGATTCCAGGTCAGGGCACATGCCTGGGTTGTGGGCCAGGTCCCCCATTGGGGGTGTGAGAGAGGCAACTGATTGACGTTTCTCTCCCTCTCTTTCTCCCTTCCCTTCCCTAAAAATAAATAAAATCTTTTAAACAAAAAGTTCAGGGAGATGGTTCAACCCCCAACTGGGAGGAAAATGGACTTCATCCCTGAAGGAAGAGTTTGACAGTTGCCAAAAGGTTAACAATGGACCTCATAATTAAGACAAAATCACTTTACTATTTAATTTCGAAAACACTTCATCCAGGGCTCTCTCTGCTTCACCACAAACTAAACTTGTTGGGAGCACAGGCCCATCTGCTCCTCCTACCACGCAGCTATGCAACAGCCCAGTGGGACAAGCACAGTCTGTGGAGTCAGCACTGCTTGCCTAGCCCACATGACTTTGGGCAGGGTGCTAACCCTCCCTATACTCGTTTCTACATCTGTAAAATAAGACTAAAATGACGCCTTTGTTATAGTGTTGATGAGGGTCATTTTTACTACTCTAAGATGCTTATTATGGCATGTGCAAAATGGACACTGTATAGTGACTACTGACTAATACTGTTCCCATCCCTCCAGTTAACCGAAGGCTAAGAGGCTAGCCTGGCCCTGGCCGGGTACCTCAGTTGGCTAAACGAGCATTGTCCCAATATACCCCCGGGTCAGGACACATGCAAGAATCAACCAATGAATGCACACATAAATGGAACAACAAATCGATGTTTCACTCTTCCCCCTTCCTCTTCTCTAAGAAACAAGCTAAACAAACAAACCAACCAAAAAACCCACTGAGGCTGCAGAAGAGCTTAGGTGCCCGAGTCTTCTGAGGCCCTGCTGTTCCCAGGTTTCTGGGTGCTCTGCCCTTCAATGGCTAAGTAATGCCATCCCAGAAACTCCCTGAACTATGGTGACATGTCATTAGCTCAACAAATACTTATTGAAGGTCTACTATACATCAGGTGCTGATCCAGTCTGGGGATACACTGGTAAATAATAAGACAGCAAAGGTCACCGCGCTAAAGAGTTTACATTATAGTTGCAAAAACTGGCCAAAAAAATACGCAAACTTAAAATATACTTTTGGATAGTCCTGTGAGAGAAATAGATGGATGTTATAAATATGTTCAATACGGACCCTTGGATTTATATTGCTAAGATGCTAACAGCATCTATTGCAAATGTGAGAAAAGCCTGGATTTTGGTAACTGCTGGACCTGAAATTGAATTCAAGCTCCATGTGACCTTGGTCTGGTGAGTCAATCTTTCTGCCCCTCTTTCCTTAACAGTAAACAGGAATAGTGACTATTAAAAGTTGTCCAGAATGATATAACAGAACATATAAAATCTTCCTAATGTTTACTGTTTTTCATTTCAGATTGGAAGCCTTGCTAAGGTCAGGTGGAACTACAACTTTGTTCTGTGTTCTTTCTGGGTGTTTATGGGAATGGGGGATTATCTGGAGAACTGTTAAAAAGGAAAAAAAAAATTTAGGGGAGGAGCAACCCTTCCCTGCCATTTGATAATGAACAGATGCCATCTTTTTCTCTTAAGGACACCTTTACTGGAGAAATGTCCTTGGTCAGTTACCATCAATCAGGATTTAATGCAGTCTGGTAAGAATCACGTTACCCTCTGTAACCTAGTAATCCAAAATTGGGCATAGAAATAAAGTATTAGAACTTCTGTTTATATTCACTTTTCATATAATTGCTTTTTAACTCTATTTTGGTGTCTTATGATTACACAATATACGGGTACAGGTATATTAAACACTTGGGGGTAGGTATGATCAAAATTTCTTAATGACAGGGGTGTGCATCCAGAAAAGGTAAAAGGCCACATGGAGGCTAAGGTAGAATTAAGGTTAGCCTTCATTTTATTTGCCCAACATAAACTACGAAAGTACGTCTTTCCATAAAGTAGCCTGTAGGAGCCACTATGCTAACATGCAGGAAGGTGAAGAAAGGACCCAGTTCCTTAAATCCCAAGTTAGTGTTCTTTTCTCTACAAGTTTCTGAGAGCAAAACTGGAAGCAGAAATTAAATACACGCTGCAAACTAAGGAAAAAGCCAACCTTCGGATAAGTCTTTAAATAGCCCAGATCATCAACCTGAAAAATATGCACAAGACAGAGGGCAATCTTTTAGGTTTCACAATCACTCCAAACAGGTCACCTCCTTCATGTAGAGCTTTTGCACTGCCTCGTTTGTAGGAAACGTTTATTTCCCATTACATGATATACAGTCCATTTTTAAGACAGCTGCATCTGTCCTTCCTCTCCCCAACTCACACACACACCACCACGCACTCCAGCTTCTTTCAGACCATTCATTTCACCTCCAAGGAGGTGACACCATCTAGAACCAAAAATGAAGCAGCAATATGTTCAAAATAAAAATAAAGCGGACTTTATTTAGAAGATAAAGGTGGTGGTATCAGTTTTGGTTAATAAAGTTGGGCTCAAGTGTTTTAACAGGTCTTTAATGCCATCACAGACTGGCATGCCAAGGGCATTCTAAATGCCAATTACAGATTGAAGTTGTTTCGAAAACCAAGATGCTATCAAAAGCTGATGGAGTTTGGATTTCTCTTAAAGTCAGACTAACACACTTCTTAAATATGAGTGACTAGATTACTTGGTTTTGAAAGTGAAAACACTACACTGAGCAATTCCCCTCCCTTTCTCCACAAGTCCCTAAGGCAATATTACAGTTGCCTTTAGACAGCCAACATTTCAACAGGGGAGCTGAGGGGAACTTGGAAAAATGAAAAGCAAAATTAATAAATGTAATTGTAATTGATATAGGCAGCTGCCACTTGTGGCAAACCAAAGCCTAGTCCGATGCCCATTTTCTTCACGTTCGCATTGACATCTTCCCAAGCAGACGGTAACTACATTCTTGAAGGAATGTGCCAAGACTAGGGTGGGGAAGGCCCAGAGAGAATGGACAGAATGCGTTTTGCATCCGGTTGCCTTAGGTGGTACAATTAAGGATAAATACCCAGACTATGGAAAACCCATTAGCCAAAGGTAACTAGCAAAGATTAAATGCATAACCAGTGCAGAATTAACTGCGAGGCACCAAGACCACAATCCAACCAGCCAATTTTCCTCCTCTCCATCAATGAATGGATCTGGGAGAAAGCATTAATAACAGCACTTAACTGCTTCCCTGGAAAAAAACATGACAAAACACACGGAAGGTTTTTTCATTATGGTTCTTGGTGTACTTTTTATTCTCCTGCTGTCTAGCTAGCAGCCCACAAAGGACAAATGGGTAGCACTGAGGAATGATCATTTTTTTTTTCTCCCCAATTTTCCTGCCCCATCCCTAAGCCCTGGCCAAACCCTATCTATCAGGAATGGTTAGCGTATCATCATCCTTTTCCTTGAAGAACTAAAATTTACACAAGGCATTAGCGGGCCAGGTCTCTTCTTAGTGGGGCTTAAGAGCTGGTGCACTCTATTCACAAGAGTGCCTTTTCTTCAAAACACCTGGATTTTTTTTTTTGTACACTGGTTCATAGATCGGCACTTGACTTTGAACCTGGCACCAAAAGGCACAATATCTGATACCCTGTACAAGAGCTATTAGAGATGCTGCCATATGGAAGGGCAAAACCGAGCCAAACCCACTTATGAATGCAAGGCTTGGACAGGGAGGGAAAAAAGGCAGAGAAAATGCATAAGCCCCCTTTTTTTTTTTTGCTAGAATGAAAATGAAAGTGGGAATTTAAGGTCTTGTTTTTTAATCCTCCAAATATTGGGAAGCATTTAAAAATATCTTCCTTGGTGATTCTGAAAGCAGCATATTCAAAATGCCAGCAAAAATTCCTAACTGCAAAACCAAAGAGGATCAAAGCTCACCAACATCCCTTATTGCTGAAAGAGTCCAAAACCCAAATTCAGGGTGCCCTGTTCCCCATGTAAAAGGGAAAATAATTAAGTCTGATTTATGGTTATCACAGCACATCACACTTTTAAAAAAATATTAAAGCGTGTGACCAGGGGAATGTTTGACACCATTTTATTAATCTTCAACTTCAGTGGAAAAATATAACCTTTTTCAAGTGCCACTTTCATCACAAGAGTTCTAGTCTATATATATATATATTCTTTTCTCGTTGTTGTTGGTTGGTTTTGAAGTGCAGCAAGAGACCATACCGCATTGCAGTCAATCAAAGAAGAGAACAGAAGGCCAAGCAGTTTCCAAATGGTTATTTTATCAGATTGTTTGAACATTAAATTTATCCTTGTTTGCAATCCAAAATAGTTACCTGAAGTTTGCTGTATGTATTTACTTTATTGTTTGTTTTCTAAACTCTTTGGCACAATTTTCTGGGGGCGTTCAGACTGCCTTGATACATGTCAGAAGAGAACTTTTCTTTTGTGCTGCCAATCTGAGCATTTAAATTTTGGTTTGTTTGGGTTGTGGCTTTCTTTTGTTTTTGAAGTCTGCATTCTTTATTTGTAACAATTGTATTTTTATTTTTTCTATATCCTCTAACTCCAGAGTTTTCTTTTTCTCCCCCCTCCCCCCCAATTCTACATTCACAGTTGAACCATATTATTAGGAAAGGCGCCTTGATGAAAAGATCAGGATGGGAGCTCTGAACATTCGTCAGTGTTTTCCCTAGAATAAAAAAAAAAAAAAAAAACCACAAACCTAAAGAGCGTCTTTCCCTTTTTTTTTTTTTTTTTTTTTTTACATCTCTTGTGCTGCATCAGTAGACAGAACTTCAGTTAGTTTTATGAAATGCAATGTCTAACCCCTTTTTTTCTGGGAAAAAGAAACTGCAATGACTTGAAGTTGAGAATGTGGATACCGCCTCACTCACACACACTCATTCTCAGACTAGACTGTAAAGAATCCCTCACCCTCCTTTTAGCCGGCACGTATACAGTACCGTGTGGCAAGGTACACCAAAGGTGGGCTCAAGACCCAGGCTCCATCTTTATCAGTAGCAAAGGCCAAGCTGCCTTTTACAACAAAGCACCACAGCTGAACCCAGTCCCTCCTTGTCTCCCAAGCTAGTCATTCCACTCAACACTGGCCAAAAGACAGAAAAGCTAGTTCTAGCCTCTGCTGGGAAGAGATAACTTTCTTTCTTTTAAGCAAGTAAAATCCATCGTGTTTTTTCCTCTCTTCCAAGATGGCCGACGTTATGGTTTTCTACGAAGTCAGTGCTTACTTAGCTCACTAACAGCGTTGCTGTTGGCGGCTGCGGCTGCGGCTGCTGCTGTGGCAGGATTTTCAATGTGGTGTGTTTTCAAGCCTCACTCACTCATCCTCTCATTCCCAAACATTCAGCATCCGTGCACACTCCTCACTTCCGGGTTGTTCAAAAGATTGGAGATTTCCAGTGGGGGTCTCAGGTTATCATCCCAATGGTAACAGATCTAGAAACAGATGGAAAAAAGGTCAATCTTTGAGATCACATACACCCAGTAGAGCCAAACACTTCTCTTGATTCCTACAATTAAGTACTCAGAGACCGGAATGGAATGTGCCAACTTTTCAAGAACTGATTATTTTTCTTCTCTTCCCATGTGCCTTCTACCTGTTCTCATTAGCACCTACATCAGAGGGTGGGAGGGAAAGTAAAGATAAAACTCAAAATTGCCATTTTTACTGATCTGTGAAATAAATAACTGAGTATGTGAGAGGAAAATAAAACTACATTGCCAAGCAGGGGTCAGACAACTTTGGCTATCTTCTGTAAAGGTAAACAATGCCTAAAAGCACTGCAGTGAAGAAAGAAAAGTTGGTTGAGCACTGCCCTGCAAAGCAAAAGGTTTGATTTCCGGTCAGGGTATGTGTAAGGCAATCGATTGGTGTTTCTCCATCCACTCCTCTCTTGCTAAGAATAAATCAAGTGAAAGGAGGAAGGGAGGGGAGGAGAAAGAAAGAAAAAGAAAGGAAGAAGAGGCATTGGGAGGGAACAGAGAGTAGAAAAGGGAATGATGGGAAACTGCCATTATTAATTTTATTAGGGCCCCAAAAATGTGGGGACTTCAGTGAATCCTAGTTATATAAGCTATGTTCTTCTTCACCATGAGGAATCAAATATTTGGCTCAAGGGAAGACTTAGGTTGCCCTCCCACTAACAAGGCTTAGGAACAAGGGCCTGGCTCAGAGGCACTTACATGGATGTGCAAGAGTATGAAACAAAATACTAAATGAAAGGCAGTCTTGTCAGAACAATCTAAATAAAATGCTCCCCCCACCCACCCCAAGAAAGCAGAAGAAGGTAGTAAAGACGAGCTCTTACCAAGCTTGGTTCTTCAGTTTCCTCAGTTCTTTTGTTGCCCACGTAGCAAGGGTTTTTGCTTTGTTAGTCTTTGATCTCCGTCCTTCAGTTAACAGTTCATGGATCATTGGCCTAGCTTCTACTAATTTCAGTACATCCTTCCCAAATGCTGTACATAAGTCCCTGTGCAAAATAAACACACCTGAAAATGAGCTCCTGGCCTGATACCAGTATTATGTACTGAGCCTCTCAAACCAGTACTATGTTAGCTATGAGCTTCTTCAATCACTTATTTTTGAAACTGAAAAATTTTAACTTCTCCTTTTCTAAAATTTATCTTGCCTGAAGTTAAAAACTGTTGGTCTATATACAGGTGTGCACGCTCATGCTTGCACTTAAGTTTCCCTGTGCTACAATCTCTGTCTTCCCTTCAGTTCTATAAACTTCTTAGTGCACTGAAACCCATTACAAATCCTTTCAATTGCATCATCTTGAGAAAGTCTTTTCTGGGGCCTCTTTTATCCTGGCAGCTGCACAGCTGGTGCCTTGTAATCTCTCTCCTGTTACATACTGATACCTGGAGAGCTTTCTTGGTTTATGCACTCAATATGGTAGAACACCTCTTCCAGTTGGGAGTGGGGGAGATTACATATATGAATGATGTTTTAAAGACATTGCATTGCGTAGTAAAAGAAATCTTATAAATAATGAAGTTTGCCCTGGCTGGTGTGGCTCAGTGAACTGAGTGCCAGCCTGCAAACCAAAGGTTGCCAGTTTGATTCCCAGTCTGGGCTCATGCCTGGGTTGCGGGCCAGGTCCCCAGCTGGTAGAGTGCAAGAGGAAACCAATCGATATATCTCTCACACACTGATGTTTCTCTCCCTCTCTTTCTTCCCTTCTCTCTAAAAATAAATAAAATCTTTTTTTTTTCTTTGAGAGAGGAGGGAAGGGAAGGAGAAAGAGAGGGAGAGAAACATCAATGTGTGGTTGCCTCTAGTGCGCCCCCTACCATGGACCTGGCCTGCAACCCAAGCGTGAGCCTAGACTGGGAATCGAACCGGCAACCTTTGGGTTCGTAGGCCGGCACTCGATTCACTGAGTCACACCAGCCAGGGCAAATAAATAAAATCTTAAAAGAAAAAGAAAGTCCTAATACCTGCCCTCCACAGATGAAAAAATGAGGTCTAAAGAGGTAGAATGACTTACTCAAGTCATTCCACGGCTAACTGAGTTTGATCACTGTAAGATCAAACTAAACCCAAGTCTTTGAGCTCCTCAAGACCAATGTTTTTTCAAATGATGCCTCAGAAACCCTCAACAGAGGCTACAAAGACAATTTGTTGCCCAACATCACAATATGGCACAGACACAGATCTGATGCTGTTTCTATACCTGAGAACTTACGTCATAAAGAGTTTAGTTAACTGGAATAGTAGTTAATATGAAGAAACAATATCATGTTAAAAGCCTTGGAATGAGTATAAAGAATGGCTGTGTTTACCAGGGGAATCAACTGCTTTTGTATGTCCCCTCTCCACAGCACATTTTACTACAGTATTCACATTGAACTTTTGTGAAATGAACTTTTGTACTGCTAAAAAATAAAATAAGACCGCTTTGGCTGGTGTGGCTTCAGTGGACTGAACGTCGACCTGCAAACCAAAGGGTCACTGGTTTGATTCCCAGTCAGAGCACATGCCTGGGCTGCAGGCCAGGTCTCAAGTAGGGGGCGCTCAAGAGGCAACCATACACTGATGTTTCTCCCTTTTTCTCCCTCCCCCTCTCTAAAAAGTAAATAAATAAAATCTTTTTAAAAATTTTTTAAAAAAAGCTTTAGACGGTCTAGAATGAGACTAGAGTTAAGGTCTTGAACGAATTATCCTTTGTAAGAACTCAAAACAGGACATCACAGGTTCTATTAAAGAAATCTCCTCTATACCAAAGAAGTAGATAATTATCATCCAATCTACTCTCAATTTTTTTTACATGTCCTCTCACTTTGCACCAGAAATTTAACTCAGGTATAACCTACCCTATCAGTCCAGCAGCACAAGCTACTACTCCGTCTGTATGATCCTCGTCTCCAGCAATGTGGTCAATGAAAGACAGAATAAATTCTACTCTGGGTTGTACGAGCATCACATCCGCTATAAAGAAAGAGAAGGTCTGATGAACTTGTCCCATATCTGGCAGGACTACATCCCATTTCAAAACTTCCAAATAACCCCATCAGGCAGGTTATCAGGCTGTGAAACAGTTGCATATAATTATACCAAATATTCTTTCTCAGGTTAAGATGTCATTCCTCAAGCTAACAGAAGAGGCAGATGTTCCTCTTCTTTTAAGCTGATATGATGCAGAAGGAACAAACAGAACCATTCCCCTAAGCCTGTGATATCAAACAGGTAAAGGGAACATCTCCACAGTCAATACTAAAAACATCAGGTGACAGAAGACATCTGATCCCCCAATTCAGCTGCCCAGAGAAGGGGTGTCCGTGGTGGATCAACAACTGCCACTTACAGCTGGTGCAGATGCAGCCAGCACCAACAGCCTTGCTGTATCCCGCCCCTTGAAATGCTTAATTAATGTGAGACAAAGTAGCAAAAAAAAGGAGGAGCAGAAATAGTAAATGTATACCCTCCCCCAAAGTTACTCTCTTCATTAGGGCATTGTTGCTTTCTCCCCTTCCTTTAAGCAACAGGTGCTAGTTTATAAGCTACAGAATAAAAGACACAGCCCACTTGGCTAAGTGCACACTGAACTAAGTTTGGTTGTATACTCAACGGTGTACGTTCTCCTGGTCTCCCTTTAATCCCTGGACAATTCCGGTATAGGCTTCCAAGCAGCCTTCCCTTAGCTCATTCAGATAATCCACCATGTCATAGTCTGACTGTAAGAGACAAAGAAAACAATCTCCATCATACTGATTCTTTTTATTACATGTTTGTCAAAGTTTCCCTCTTCCAATCAGGGCTGGACTAAAAGATAGCTTTAAGCTCACCTTGTCCACCTGGGCTTGGGAAGCCTGCTGAAGAGTGTTCAATACAACCTCTAGGTATTTTTTAAACTCTCCACCAATAGCAAGGGCGATATCACCAAACACTGACAGAATCTGTGGCTTCACAGACCTGTGGACATTCTCATTCTGATAAGGATAAAAACAGGAAAAGCAAATTATTAAAATCCACAATTTGGTCTGACCAAAGGTTCAAACTTTTTTTCTTCTTTTTTGAAAAATAATAAGCAACTAGTAATATGCTGGATCTAGACCTTAAGGACATACACACAAATTAAGAGTGGTTATCTCTGGCCAGAATAATTATATATTTATTTTCCTTGACATTTTACTGGTTTTCTTTCCTAAGTTTCATGCACTGCGCATGCATTCCTGTAACTTTATAATCTTACTTTGCAATTGTCTTGTGAAAGTGAACAATTCCCTTCTTCATATGCCCACAGCCAACATGGGAAATTAAAGCCCCATCACAGATCTTCATATTTAACCATGTTTCCAACCAGTGAGTTCTTCAAATACTGGTAAATTAGGGGTGTGTGTGTGTGTGTGTGTGTGTGTGTGTGTACACACTCACCCCCAAGTTCTCCAGTAGGAGCTGCATCACCTCATCACAGAAAGGTAAGATGTTGGATTGCAGGGCACGACATAAGTCTCCCACTAAGCCCACAGCTGCCAAACAAACCTGCAAAGAAGCAAGGAAATGACCTATCAAACAAAAAAGGCTGCTTGCAGGGAGGGGTAAGGCGTTCTTTTTACCTAGCTGCTGATCCTTTATCACTTGAACCTGAAGTCCAAGAAAAAAACATCCATCCTAATATTTGTTCATTTTAACAAACAATATGGCAGGATGTGAAGACTATCAGAGGTATCATTAAGAAAAGACAATATTCACCAGAGATGGTGGTAGCTGAGTCATATAGTTAAAAAAAAAGAAAAGAAAAAGCCCCACCATTAGGATACTACTCAGTTTTGATGCATCCAATACCATTTATCACTGAATACTTTTAGTTCAGACACTCAGAACAACAAACAGAATAGCTCAACACATAGGGAAGAACTACCTGCACTACAGGAAAACTGTATTTGTACCACAATGACCATCAGGTATGAGAATATAAACGTATTATGACTGATCCTTGAGCAATGTGGGGGTTAGGGTGCCAACACATGCGCAGTCAAATATCCATGTGACTTTTTAAGATAAAAAAAATTTTTTTTAAAGAATATTGTTCACATGTAATATTTCTGCAACACTGGAACATGTCAAAAGGGCAACAGGTACCTATGAAATTACTACAGTAATAGTGTGTGCTTTAGTTAATTTCATAGTTTATGACTTACTACTGCATCTTTACATTTATCTACATTTCTCTTGACCATGAACAGCACCATGTATGATCTGTGTTTATGTATATAAGTTTTGATAAATCTTAACTTTTTATAATGCATTTGTGTAACTTTGATAGTAAATGGTAAAATAAACTAGTGTCTACATATATTTCATGCATTCGTGACATACCTAATTTTCTCTTAATTTTTCAGTATTTCTAAGCTGTAAGGTCCATATCTGCGAATTTTTTCAGACTGTTGCAAATCTCCAAGAAATTTTCCAATGAATTTATTTATTGGAAAAAAATCACATACAAGTGGACCCACACAGTTCAGCGGTCAACTATATTTTCAAATGCATAGCCTACCTGGTACTCAGCGTAATTTTTCAGTCCAATGCCCAGAAACGGTTTAAAGGCCTCCATATACTTTAGGAATTCACCACCCAACACTGTAAGGAAACAAACCATTACCACCACAGGGTATCACAGAAGTGAGCAAAAATAACCACCCTAGCTCTCCCAAAATATGTTCACACACTCAAAACACAGTTTGGTGGATTGTGAATTAATTACGGATTCTATCATGAAGACATTAAAGTTGCCTTAGTCAAACCAAATTCCTAACTCTTAGGCCCTGGAAATAACACATCTCAACAGAGTAGGATTTCACTCTGGCTCAACCAACCAAGTGGTATGGCCCTCAAGGAATGTCAAGGTTAATTTGAAGTGGCTAAGATTGCAATACTGCCTCTTGTCTACCTCTTCATCTGACTGTAACATGTCCTCTTTGGAAGCCAGCTTAAAACGGGGTCCCTAAGCAAGTCTAGCCAGGAAAAGCAGACTGGGTTTCATATCCAAATCAGACATTCCAGGAGCCAAAATGAACTGCTGTGCTCTGTCAGGGTGTCACATGATGTCAGATCAGTTAGACACATGCTCTTTAAGCTAGAAATAGGTCTGGTCTGCAAGGGAATGGTTCTCAGGTAATGGCCTTACTAATATACCTTACAGGCAACCCCGTAAGAAGCATTCCAGGTTTCTAAAGTGCTCCTTCCATTCTCCAAGTGCTTTTAGATCACACATGGCTTCCCCAAAGCAATTTTGCAAGTGAGATATGTAACACCAGAAATTCCTAGAGCTCGCTCGATGTTTCATTCCCTTCCATACCAGGTACTATGATGTGTCAGCCTAAGTCCAAAAGCATTACAACCCAAACCAAGAGGTATGAAGTGCCAGGAAAGAAAATAGAAACCTTTGCTTCCTCCATCCTTTAAAAAAGAAACCTGACAAACACGAGGTAGATAGATTATAAAAGACCCTCCCCAAAGGTTGCCAATCTGAGTTGCAAACTGGTTCCCCATTTACTTCAAGGAGAGTGAGTGGCAAGGAAATCATGCATAAATTACAGTTGTTCAACTCTGAAAACTCACGCCTCAGTAAATGAGCAAACAGAACTATGCTTTCCGCAACTGAAAATTCTTCATGGCCATTATAACTCCTGCACTGGAATTCCCTCCCAGTTTCGGCTCATTTACCTTCCACTAGTGTGCTAACTGCCATTAGGGCATCCTCTTGAACTCCGCCAGACCCAGCCGTACTTTGGAACATCCTTAACAGGGAGGCCATGACGACATCAGAGATCTGCAAAGCATCTTGGTGTTGCACTTTCCGGAGAACATTCTGTGAAATGAATAAGAGTTCAGATCTGCTGATTCCAAACCCTCCAATCAAAACACTGTATCTTTTTAAAATCACTTAAGTCCCTTGAATTTTTTTTTGAAAGGCCAAATATACCTTTTATGCTCAAACATTTTGATAGTGCAAATCATTTGCAACATACATTCTAATATCCCTTCTATTCCCCAATTCAGAACATGAGATGATCTCCCATAGTGCATTAAATAATCTCTTCTGCATTTCATCTGTTTGACAAAAACCCATCAGCAGCCTCCATATTTCATCTTATTATTTCAGCTTTAAAGGGTAAGTCATATGAGAGTTTATACTCACAAATCCAAAAAAAACCCTACCTGTATCCTAACTCATTTACAGATGATTGTCAAGAACAGCCTTGATAAAATGAATTGAATCTGACTTTTCCTAATTTAACATTCCTCAAACTTCCTGCTTTATCCTTTGTTTCAACTAATGTTACTGGATTATTCCTATACGTGTCTGTTGAATAAGGAAATACCTCTTTAACAGTCATACTTAAAAAAAATTAAGTTTGGCTCTGGCTGGTGTGGCTTGTAGACTGAGTGTCGGCCAGCGAACCAAAGGGTCACTGGTTCAATTCCCAGTCAGGGCACATTGCCTGGGTTGCGGACCAGGTCCCTGGTAGGGGGTATGTGAGAGGTAACCACACTGATGTATGTCTCTCTTTCTCTGCCCGTCCCCCTCTCTCTAAAAATAAATGGATAAAATCTTTTTTTAAAAAAATTAAGTTTGCAGTAAGAAAAAGAGAGGAGCTCACAGGTAGTATTACTTAGTAAGCATTACTCAATACTCAAATCTAGTACCTACCTAAGCATCAGACAACTTCTAGGATTTTCCTGTTCTTTGCCCCCCACCCACCAAAAAAGGAATACCTTCCTAGCCACTGCATGACTCCAGTTATGAGTTAGGAGTGACATATGATTTTAATTATCCCAGCCTCTCTGAAAAAGTCTATTGTGAACACTAGGTACTATAAATGATGCAAATTATAACAAAGTTCCCAATGTCAACTGCTGTTTCAAAAGATGACTGGTAGAAACTCAAGGCTTTATTTTTAGTTGGGTGAACTACAGCTAGAAACCAAATCTGACTGGGCTACAGTTGGATAGCCCAATGAAAACCAAAACTGAAAAGTTGTCCCAACACAAAACAGTTGTAAAGAAGCAGTTTTAGCAGTCTGCTAAGATCCTGCTTCCAGGTGTATCATGTTTAACTCAAATAAACTCAAAAACATTCAAACACACACAAAAACAATGTACAGAAGTGAGGACTACCACCCAACTGAGTAGTTTCCTTCCCTACACTGTGCAAAAGGTAAATTTCATCTTTATGGACAAAGGAAAATGAAAAATTATTCTCCCAATCAATCGCAGACCAAAGCCTTTTGACCAGAGCTTCTGATCAGTACCATTTCCAGAGTTCTGTGTGTACATAAACTTGTCACCCTGGGATATGACTCTCCTCCCTGGAACTATTAAGTGATACGGCACCATCATACCTGAAGAGTTGCGCAGAGTAATGACTGAAGGTCATTGAACTGGATCCTATCCGATGTGCTCTGGATATGTGACTATAAGGAAAAAAGATCATTGTACTCTGAATAAATATCTTTTAAAGGGGCTCTAAACTCCCTCATGTTTCCATTTTTTGCTGGGTTTGCCAGGACCATTAACTAAGCTTTACTGATGCTAATTTTGGGAAGTAGATAAAATGCAGCCCATGTATGAGTATACTGTGACAAGCAATACAAACTTTCAGTTACAACTTTTTTTTTTTTGGCATAAGCCTTATATCTTTCTGAGAAAATATATACTTAAACACCAGAAAGAGAGAAAAGCCTTGAAATGAAAGCTATGGCCCTGGCTGGTGTAGCTCAGTGGACTGAGTGCTGGCCTGGGAACCAAAGGGTCACTGGTTCAATTCCCAATCTGAGGCACAAGCCTGGGCTGTGGGCCCAGTAGCGGGCGCACAAGAGGCAACCACACATTTATGTTTCTCTCCCTCTCTTCCTCCCTTCCTTTCAGTCTAAAATTAAATAAATCAAATCTTTAAAAAAAGAAAAGAAAGAAAAGAAAGCTATGTCTTACAAGAACTGCACCCTTCCCACCAATAACCAGGAATGCCCTAGGCCTCACTTCCATCTGAAGCACTTGTTGAAGTCGTTCCATGATGACTAGAGTAGTTTTCTGAACTGCAGGGTAACAATCCTTGGCACTGTTTTTCACAATTTCCATCAGAGATTCATATGCAGAACTCCTCAGGTTGTTCTGGTGTCCATCAGGTCTGTAAGGAAATGTAGCAAAAATCTTAAAGTCCCAACTAAGAAAGAGGAAGGGAAGTTGTTATACTGTAGACACTGTCTCAACAAAGTAAGAACTCCAAATATGTAATGGCAGACCCAATCTGAGTCTGGCAAGATGATATAACCAGAACTAAATTTACAACCTTTGAGCCAACGGCTATGTTCATTATGGTCTCTAGATCTGGTTAAACTTTAGAATGACCCTTTTGAAAATGGGCTAAAATTACAGGGAAAAATTAGCTTAAAATGAGGAAGACCTATGTAGAAAACTGAAGAGGTTGCCTCAGTAGTTAATTTTCTTCATTCATCTGAGATGGCTTTACCTAGTAACAGAGAAGTAGAAACGAACTAGGTAAGCCTGTAAGAATTTATACACAGCCCTCTTCCTTGATGGTTTGAGTATGGCTTTAATTAAGTATAGCTCACATAAAACCAAGATAATTCAAGGTTGTCTCCAACTTAAAAGCCTGTAAAACTACATTTCAAAGCTCATTTACCAAACAACTATATTTAATGTCAAGTTCTCCATCCAATATCATAAATGGCAATTAATGATCTCGTGTGGCAACTAAATTCATAACAAGAGCTACTGTTTCTCTTATATCATAATCAAACACTCCTATTAACTGTAGTCACTGCATGCCCCAGCTGGTATAGCTCAGTGGATTAAGCATTGGCCCGTGAACCAAAAGGTCGCTGGTTCGATTCCCCGGTTGGGACACATGTCTGGGTTGCGGGCCAGGTCCCCAGTAGGGAGCGCATGAGAGGAAACCACACACTGATGTTTCTCTCCCTCTGTTTCTCCCTCCCTTCCCCTAACTAAAAATAAAATAAATAAAACCTTTAAAAACAAAAACAAAACTGTAGCCACTGCAAAACGAGGGGACCCCTCTAGATCAATTACTACTCTCTAAGTACAGAAAGTAGACTATTTTCTGAGTTTAATTGTAAGCTGAACAATTCCAGTCCACATTTTTTTCTCTTATACAAATAATCTACTATTGCAATGTTTCTGTGGTTAGCCCCACCCTGCCCCCCAGAAGGCAGGAGTTGAATGCAAAGACACCTAGTATGAAGTTACCTGTCTGTGGTCTCCAGGAGCTTCTGAACTATGAGTTCAAAAGAAGAAGACAAGCAATAGGTAGCTGGTTCTTCCTGATCATCAGCTACGTCTGCAGCTTCATAAGCAGCTTCAGCCAGACTAGAGAAAGCCTTAAAACCAGAGAGAGTTAATACTAGTCCTGAAAAGGAGCCCATCACATGAAGACCTTTCTTCCTTAAGACACCTTGGGCAGTGTTCCTCTCCAACTGATCTAAGAATAAATCACTGCAAGTGAATCTTCACCTTTTTCTATCAAGGTTATCTCAAAACGTTTTCCAGGTATCCTTAAGTATTTATTTATTTATATTTTGTTTACCCTGCCCAAAATTCTCTTAAGTAGCAGAGCACTTTCACCTACCACAAATGCCTGCCACTTCTATTTCTAATCACAGAAAGGCTTTTAGCCCCACCTCCTTCCTTACTTGAACTTCCTCCCCCACCCCCAAATGTCCCTAATGAACCTCATTCAGCATGTACTGACTCAGCACTTACACCGCCTGCCTACCTTCCTTTCCTCTTGCCCCCATCTCAGCAATTGTACTTTTTTGTAGCCAGAAACTCCCTACTTTAATCAAAATGTCTTGTCCCCAAGCAACGGAAGAAAGAAAACGGAGTCCAGAGAGTTTTCCCACTGGGTTAGCATGACTGTTCTAAATGGTTCAGGAACCAGTCAGCATGAGTCAACAGTGCCTGCTGGCTCATGTAGTTTACATCTCCCCCACATTTTAATTGAAGAAATTAGAAAGGAGATGTTATTCAGAAAAAGCCTTCCAGAAATGGGCAGACCCATTTCTCTCCTATACCTCATTACTTCCTTGCCAATTGTTCAGCCAGGACCCTACCTCATCAGGAAGAAAATCCCTTACCCAGCACACATTTGAAGCCACTCTGGGTTCAGCGCTGAGGCCTTCAATCAGACACTGCAGCAGGGGGGTCAAGTAGACATCGTTGATGGCAGCTTCAGGGAGCAGTTCACAAATTCTGCCCACAGTCCATGCGGTTGTATCTCGAACAACTACACTGGGGTCTTTCATTAATTCTATTAGAGTGGGCATAGCCTGAAAATACAATTATTAGCAAAGTAAAGCAAAGGCTAGAACTCATGTTGGCTAATATCTCAGAGGAAATTCTGATGGTTTAGGTTTTAACTCAAAGTATCAAGGTGGTTTTCTCATTTTAAAAGGTGTGCTCATCAAATATCTAATAATATGATAAAAGAAATAAAATGATGGGTAAAAAGTCCTTCTGTCTTCACAAAATTCCAGTACAGAGTTTTACTTAAGAGTTTGGTATGAATTTTTAGCAAGTAGTTCTTACTAAATTACTTAGATAGAAATCCCAGGATGCAGATGTGATGGTATTTGGCTATATTATGAAAGCCTGCATTCTACATGCACTAAACTCAATTATAATGCATTTTTGTCATTTTTAATAGCAAAGTAAGTATGCCATTTCCATAAGAGATTACATTACACAAATGTCATTTTGTCCTAGGGCCAGAATAACCTCATCATTAAAAATTATAAAGAAATGTTAAAGAGACAGCATTAACAGAAAAAATGAGCCATCAGACTATTTGTCCAGTAAGACCTCCATCCTGTTGCACACATACGCACACAGAAAAAGGTTGCAAGGATAAATACCAAAAGTCAGGCTGTTATCTCTGGGCAATGGGATTATAGGTGACTTTTTCTTTTTTGCTTCCTCTGTGTTTTTCAAGTCATGTATTTTGCAAACAAATAAATAAACAATCACAGCCTTCACTGACAGCAAATGGCTATCTAGAAATAACATTTGTGGATGACTACTTACAGCTTTGCTTTTAAAATAAAGGCGCACTTAAAATAAAAAACTTTAAACATATAATAAATAGCTCATTTTTCCACTCCCTTAGCTTCACCTGTATAACTAGTGGTTTGAGCTGATTGGGCTCTGGTCCTTCCAAGATACAGCCGAAAGCCATCACTGCTGCATCCCGGTACCGCCAATCAGGGTTCTTGATGTGTTCTTTAATAAAGGGAAGGACATGTGGGACAATGTCATCTTCACAGCAGGTGGCCAGAAGCATGAGGCACACCCCAGCTGCTTTGCAGGGGTTCCAGTCATCATCATCATCATTTTCATCCTAGAGAAAGAATGTAACACTAGTTAGGTTTTTGTTAAAAAATAAATAAAATCACTTTAATTCATAAGGTACTCTGTTCCCAAATGTCATTAGAACTTAAGCTTTGGGGACATAAACAAAACACAAAACCTTTATATTTTATTCTCTTCCACTAAGGTTCATCACAGCAGACTCTGTTAAATAAGATCTAGAGGGAGGGAAGAGCCCACTCAGTACTAGACAGTAAGATGAACAAACTTCAACCACACGTCACAAAAAGGATGGTCTCGGACTTCTAGGGCAAAGGCAGAATGAAACTGTATGTGTTATATGATTCTAGTTATATAAGTTCAAAAACCAATGAAAATTAATCTATATGCCGTATACTTCTAGCTATATACATTAAAAAAATCAATCAGCCCTGGCTGGTGTGGCTCAGTGGATTCAGTGCCAGTTTGTGAACAGAAGGGTCGCTGGTTCAATTCCCAGTCTAAAGCACATGCCTGGGTTGCAGGCCAGGTCCCTAATAGGGGGCATCGAGAGGCAACCACACATTGATGTTTCTCTCCCTTTCTTTCTCCCTCCCGTCCCCTCTCTAAAAATAAATTTTTTAAAAAATCCATCAAAATTAATCTATGGAGCTACTGACTAGGAAGAAGATGTGAGGAGGGCTTCTGGTGTGTTATTAATTTTGTATTTCAATAAAAAGTTAAACAACAACAAAAAATTCCATTCAGAGTTCCCATGAAATTAAGCTCAAGTTTTATCTTCCTTTTTTTTTTAAAAGAAAAGATTTTATTTATTTATTTTTAGACAGAGGGAAGGAAGCGGAAAGAGAGGGACAGAGACATCAATGTGTGGTTGCCTCTTGCAAGCCCCCTACTGTGGACCTGGCCAGCAACCCAGGCATGTGCCCTGACTGGGAATCAAACTGATGACCCTTTAGTTCGCAGGCTGGCGCTCAATCCACTGGGCCACACTAGCCAGGGCTGAAGTTTTAGCTTCCTTACTGCGGCCATTCACACACATGGTAGTTTAAGGTACGATGCCTATGCAGTTTCAGATAATTACATATCTGTGGAATGATGTGTTCCCAAACCAGAAAACGACAACCAAAAATATAAAAGAAAAGATACTAAGGTCAAAAGACAAAAAACAGCAACTGTAACACTGAAAGATGAGATGAAATTTTAAGGGAATACCCAATCCATTTCAAACCAAATACAAAGACATTTTACAGTGCTCCAAGTTATAGCACTGCTGCCTCAAAGCACTGCCAGCCCTTTGGTAACATTTCACATGCACCAGAAGAGATGTGGTAACAGAAAGACTATTTCCAAGCACCCCATCAAGAAAAACTATAAAACATAAAGTCAAAAGGGAAAAATTGTAACCAAGTTACATTTCATATGAAAGAATTTCTGTATTTACTCATTACATCCACTTCTTCATGAAGTCTTATTACTTTCATTTTGCCCTGAATCTTATGTTAATAACCATCAAAGGTCAGATATTTCTTTCATGAGTTGAATGCCATCATTAAGATATTCATTAAGAATAACTCTTATCCAATCTTATTAGTATTTTGAAAGTGTGTGTGTGTGTGTGTATATCATGAACTCACAAAAATATCCCAGGTATTTAGCAAGTATTTGAGTAGCCTAAATAAAACTTGTATCACTCTTCCTCCAACTTTTTTTTACAGCAACTTTAAAAAAATTCTCATTCACGTACAGATTTATTACTTTTTTGAGAGAAGAGAGAGAAACATCAATATAAGAGAAACACTGTTGTAAGAGAGAAACATCATCAGTCACCTCCTGTATGTACCTTGACCCCGGATCAAACCAGCGACCCCTGGGTGCACAGAACAACACTCCAGCCAACTGAGCCACACAGGCCAGGGCTTTACTACTACTTTTATCGCTCAAGTCTCTCCTGCTAGTTTGAACAACACAGCATTCAGGAAATCAGAGCAGTATGTAGAGCAGTCCCGACCAAAATGGAAAAGTTTTCCTTAACTCAAAAGAGCCTAGCAGGGGTGTCCAACCTTCTGGCATCTCTGGACCACACTGGAAGAGTTATCTTGGACCACACATCAAATACACTAATACTAACACAAACTGATGAGTAAAATAAAGGTTTTAAATAAATTCATGATTTTGTGTTGGGCCACACTCACAGCCATTCACGGCCACATGCGGCCCATGGGCCAGACACCCCTGGCCTAGAGGATCCTATAGCTCAGTTGTTCCTGAGTCATCTGCAACAGAGAATCAACTAGCTGAAGAGCTGCTGAGTTCCTTCACAGAAACTGTTTCACAGCAAACCAACCCTTAACAAATTTTCACCGCTTACGTGGCTATATTTGGAAGGTAACTCACCTGTTTAGTTAGTGTCTGTGTAAGGATTGGGACCAGGTACTGCAGCGCTCCCTTGGCATAAAACTTGCTGGTGTGCTCAGGGGGCCGTCCTTGTTCTGCTGCCTAAGGAGAAACATAATGCAAATTCTGGGTGGCAGCAAATAAGCTATGATATTAAAGCATACACTGAGGACTGCCCAGGGGTCTGTACAGAAATACATGGAGCATATGGTTAATGTTCACTGTGACCTTTGAAGGCATTTATTTTTTGGCCTATTTCAATGAGGTTCTTTTAGGCCTTAAAGGACCAAGGCAACCTTAAGAATTACATTCTTTTTTCACAAGCTCAACTCACATTAACAAGCTGTCATCTGTGAGACCTTAAGAATGACAAAAATAAGATTGTAATTCAAAGACTGAAAGTGCAAGACTAACTCCTTTTTCCACATCTAATTCCTTCACCAAAGTTAGGAAACTATCGATTATACACACCATACTTGCACCAGTACTTTCAAATGAAAATGCAGCACCAGATGTCACTTCGTTGAACTATGACTGCCTGCTGCCCCCTTGTGTTCAGAGTACTAATACGAATATTTACAATAAATCATACCTGACTGGGGAAAACATGAGATGCCACATTATTGATCCATCTCCCTCATGAGGGGCCTTGGATAGCAGAAAAATAAAAATTTCTACAAATGGAGATACCCTTTAAGTCCAGTCAGAATAAAGCTTTCCCATATCCACAAAGAAGATATGTCCCACAGCCCAGCCAGAGTAACAGCACTCCCCTCAAACCATCCCTCTCCCAGGCTCACCTCTGAAGCCTCAATGGCCAAATCCATTTCCTCATCACAGACATTGGACCAGAATTCTATCCCTTGTAGGGCCACTTCATCAATGTCACTTTTCATTGCTTCGATTGTGATCTTAAAGAGAAAAAACATGACACCCCAGGTCCCAAGTAAGTCCTGGTTCAAGTAAGACCCCTCCTATAACCAAATGTTCAAGTTTCAAAAAGGTAAATTTATAAAAGCTAGGTCTGAAATGAAAGCTAGAAAGAGAAAATATTTTTTTTAAAGCATGTCATTAATCTTTTAAAAGTTTTATTTATTGATTTAAGAGAGAGAAAGGAGGAAACAGAGAAAACCAATGATTTGCTGTTCCACTTTTTTATACATTCATTGGTTGATTCTTGTATGTGCCCTAACCAGGGATGGAAAACATAACCTTGTTTAACTGAGCTACTGGCCAGGGCAGAGAACAAATTTTAAAATACACTCTTTTTACCAGCACAGAGACAATACAAGTTTTCTTGGCACACTACTGAAGAACTTAAACATTTCCTTGATTTCATAATATTAAGTAAAAAATTAAAAGAGCTGACAAAAAGCAGCTAAGAATGATAGGTTTTGCAATTAGCTACGTGCTCAAATACATAAAGGAGGAAGTACTTACTGCAAAAAGAGCAGGACCCATATATGTCTCCATGTACTGATAATACAAGGACATTATTTTCACCAGATTCTGTAAGGCAGCCACTCGTACCTTTCACAAAGAACAGATAAAATGTTTTACCATTCATTTTAATAACGAGGCAATTTGACAAAAGCAACTACTTCACTCAGATGGGTCGATGACGTAGAGTCAAGCGTGGTACATTTGGGTTATTATTCATTCCCCCATGGAAGCCACAGAAGGACAAAACTCCCTAATGCCACTCAAACTAGTTGTTACTCCCACCTGCTTCAAGGGTCAAGGTTTAGGTCACAGCAACAGCAAAGCTATTTCAATGGTTGTACTGGAAAACAATCACTTGAATAAACTATGGCAATTAAGAAACAAGGAAGATCAAAACCCATTTCTCCCTTAAGCCCTTTTCAAGGTATCAACTTCTATCATGTTAACTTTCCAACTCCTGTTCTTCCCTCTTCAATTTGTTGGAGAAAAATTCTTATTGGTCAAATCTTATTTCTGAAGTCACTTGGTTCTTAATATTTTAAACGACTATGCTAGAGTTGGCATTTCCTAGGAAAGATGGTGACAGATTTTTCAATGACCTCATACTTACCCTCGTATCCGGACACTGTGTGGCTTCACAGACCACCTGCATAATAAAGTGCCTTTCGGACTGCAGAAATAAAAGAGAATTAGAAGGGTGTAGACCATATATATGAAGGTTGCTAGACTACCCCTTCAAGAAAAAGCTTACTTCCTCAGGGACCCACACAATCCTGGACCAATCAGGCAGCTTTACCCTGACATATTAATGGCACTATAAAGGCTAAAAAGAGGTTTCCCCAGTGTCTACTATATGACCTGTTCTTAAAGGAGGTCCCTAATCTTTGAATCCCCAAAATGATCTTCATTAACAAGACTTCAGGAAGAAAATAGATAGGAAAATGTAGGTCACAGACAGGTTTTAAGTAAAGATGGTTAGTTAAAATAACAATGACAGCAGCAACAAAAAACCCACCTTCATAAGGAAAATCTGTTTCTTTGTATTTAAAAAATTAAGAGAATTAAAAAATGCCTGCTTTATTTCAGAGACAAAACTGGGAGGTGGCAAATCCACATCAAATGTGGCAAGATATGAGAACAGAATAATGAACTTTATTTGCTACCATCCCAAGTCTTCTGAAACCTAAAAGGAAAACCTGTATTTTCTAAGCAATTAGGATTTCAGTTTGCCTTGGCCTTTTCCAGACCTCCCACTTTGTCCACCATAAGACCAAGACACGGCCAAAAGCACAACTAAACTGTCAACACACAAGCTAAAATACTTTCAGATCATGTGATCCAGAATTCCACTTTAGGGTATATATCCAAAAGAACTGAAAGCAGAGTCTCAAAGATATATACACCCATGTTCATAGTATGTTCTTCTCAATAGACAGAAGGTGGAAGAAAGCAGCCCAAACGTCTACTGACAGATGAATAGATAAACAAAACGTGGTATATACACACAACGGAATATTATTAATCAGCCCTAAGAAGAAATTCACACATGCTACAACGCATATGAACCCAAGACAGTATGCTAAGCGAAATATGCCAATCATAAACAGATAAATCAAATACTGTATGATCCACTTACATAAGCTTCCTACAGTAATCAGAAACAGAAAGTCTAGTAATCATAGAAACAGAAACTATAAAGGCTGTTGCCAGGAATGAGGAAGGGGAAAGCGGGGAGTTGTTTAATGGACATAGTTTCAGCTTTACAAGAGGAAAAAGTTCTAGATATTGGTTGCAAAGCAAAATGAATATACTTAACACTGCCCAACTATACACTCACAAATAAGATACTAAATTTTACGTTATTGTCTATTTGAACAAAATTAAAAATAAATAAATGAGGAAATATTTTTAGGCAAAAAAAAACTGTTCAGCTTAATTTTCAAAAGCACCTGCCTCAGAAGACATGAAACACAGCTTAATTTCTTTAATTTTTTTTTAAAATCCCAAAGCAGACTTTGGACTGCAAAAGGAAATTCTAAGCTTATAAACTCTTTAGATCACATTATTCCCGAAAGCCTGATGAAAAATGGCAAACACCTATGCCATGGCCACGTCACCCAAATAACTAGATGAGAAATAAACGCTTCTACCAAAGAACTTATATGGATGACCCATGGACATGAACTAAAGGGGGAATGGGGGGGGGGGAATGCTGGTGGGAGGGAGGGTGGAGGGTGGAGGAGAATAAAGGGGAGGAAAACAAAATGGGACAACAGCAACAGCATAATCAATAAAATATACTTTAAAAAAAGATGCTTCCAAACAAGACAGTCCTTTCTACATCATAAACTTAAAAAAAAAAGAGAAAGAAAAACGGAAAACTTTCATTAACTCTTACTTCTCACCCCCAAACCTACATTTTTGTCAAAAAGCACTTACCTCTTTGTCAAAGTTTGCTTTGGTGAACTCCAGCGAGTTCAGGAGTGCATTAGTAGCCGCTAGCTTCACATTATTACTAGGCTCTTCTTTCCTCATCCCCTGGATTATGGCAGTCAGAATCTCATTGGATTTATCTTGTAGCTGCTCTGGGTCCTGAAATGAGTGGGGAAGTGCAATGACTATAATAACGAACTCATGACTGATCAGCAGTCCTTTTAAGTGTAAAATCCACTTGAGCAAGGACCATGACTTTTTCTGATCTTTCTCTACACATTTCCATTTAGGGACAAAATATCCCAGGGTCTGGTAGTCCAAGCTTGAACCAAAACAAATTAAACTCATCGACTTCATCTCTGTTTTCCCTCCCTTCTGTGCAAATGGAAATGGAAGTGGGATTTATTTTCCAGGCCACCTGTACCAACTGACATATAGCTTCAGAACACCTGAAGGTCAAGAAGCAACGCCTGGACACACAACTGGGGAGTCTAAGTCCATATCAAGTGCTATGGTATTCTTTGTTTCAAGTCTGTGTATCAAAATAGACACCAACACTGGCAACCTCAGCAGCAACGACAGCCCTAGGAGGGCTGCGTTTAACACACTGTGTGCGGTTCCAGCAGCTAAACCAATTACAGTAAGAGCTGGTAAACTGTTTCTGCAAAATAATCAATGAAAATGTAACACAGCATCCATGTTACACAGAGGATCTTGAGAAAGGGAGCAGATCAGGGATTCCCCAAGATAGAGAATATCCTTGAAAGTCTAGAACCTATGCCTCTCCAAGCACATGGGTTTCCGTTTTGAGCTTTTGACTCCCAAGTCTCTTAATTTTAAGGGTGTGATTAACAATGTGAGGATAAACTAATTTCGAAGTCTAAATTAACAAAGCAGTTCTACTTTCAAAACAGTTTGCAGTAGCTTAGTTTTCTTTATGATGTGATAAAGATAACTCAAACACCATGCATGTCACAACTAGCCAACATCATAGTTATACATGTTAGATAACATGAGACAGCACTTACTATATCTTGGCAAATGTAACCAATAGCTTCCAATGTCGACTCTTTCATGTGCTCTGTGCTGTTGGGGTTTGTGACATTAGCCACCAACTGAGGAATGAGTTCTGGCCACTGGTTCACTGGGATCTCTGCACAAGCAATACCAGCCACACACTGAGAGGCAGAACTAGGTCGGTAAGTTTCTGTGCCCAAAGTCTGCAAAACCTGCATGCACACACACACACACACACAAAAAAATATTTGAACACCTGTTATATTCGTTATATGAGTTTTCTATAACACAGAAGGAAAGAAAAAAGCATATATAGTATAGGTCGATTTAAAAAAAAAAAAGCCAGCCTCAGTACTCACACCAGCACAATCAATACTGTCCCAGACCCCAGGGGGAAAGAAAAAAACAGAAACCCCAACCATTCCCTACTTCCAAATGGAATTTTCCAAAGTCAGACACCTCACTTCAATGTTAAACGCAAGGTAGAAAAACAGCAGTTAGGAGATAGCATTAAAAGGTAAAGGAGCCCTGGCTGGTGCAGCTCAGTGGATTGAGCGCTAGCTGAAAGGCTGCCCATTCCATTCCCAGTCAGGGCACATGCTTGGGCTGTGGGTGAGGTCCCCACTTGGGGGTGTGTGAGAGGCAACCAGTCGATGTATCTCTCACACATTGATGTTTTCCTCCCCCTCCTTCTCCCTCCCTTCCTAAAAATAAATAAATAAAATCTAAAAAAAAAAAAAAAAAGGGTGAAAGAGATGACAAAACTCACCTTCTCATTCCTTGGTGGTATAATGGAAGGATGCTCACAGCCTTGTTTTGTGGACAGAAAGTGTGGGGTTTTAGGATGAGGCTAATGAACTTTGGGGCACTCAGGGGGGTCTGATTCACAGATCACAGTCTAACCTGAATCAAGGAGGCGATCTTCCCGCTCGTGAAATGTGGAACACACATTCTGCCTTCTGGTCACTGACAATTTAGCAGCCTGGGTGGCTTTCATAGAAAGACCTTGGTCAAGTAACATTACTAAATGCAGCTACAATGTTACTGACTATTTAACTTTCAATCTGAACGGATTTGTTCTGTTTCCCTCCAAATCAAAGAACTGTTCTTTCCACGATCAACTGATACCAAGAACAGGTCAAATATGCCAATTAAAATGAGATCTGCTTATCACTAAACATGTCTTGTTTGAAATGGTAACCATACAAGCTTTTACGTAAAGAGTAAAGGCACAGGTACGAGTAAAGGAGGAAGCCGCAATGGACCCAAGGTTAATCATTACCACGATCAGCTAATTCAGTCAATTAACTAAGAATCGCCAGTCCGCTCAAAAGGCAAACAGTTAACTGTCCTTGGCATGAACACAGGACAAAGAATAGCTGCCAAATATTCAGGCCAGCTTGCTGACTAGGTCAGGTCACTGAGTATCCTGCTTTGTAGCTAATAATAATGAACTCTTCGTCTTTCCCCCTTTACGGTATATCATCAGCCCTGGCCGCCCTCGCTCCCAACAGCTCTATCCAATAATGCAGCAGTTCTGATTGATTTTAAATAAAGTTTTCACTCTCTAGGGCTACCAAAGCTATGATGGACTGTAACAAAACTATATGTGAAAAGCCTATGGGAGGAGGAGAGGTCAAGATGAATTGTCCAGAATGGCAGGGGCTAAACAGGCATTAACCCAAGTCTGACTAAGAGCTCCAGTCCAGAGTGCCTTTATACACTACTCTGCACCATCTCCTAGAACATGTATGTGTAAGCGAGCACTAAACCCAATGTATCTTCATCTTTGCTCCTTTTAAATTGCTATTACTTGAGGTGATTTAGAGACTACAAATATCCAACTCTGGAGAACTGAACATTTTTCTTTTTTTTTAAACTAGGGGTCCCCTGGCTGGCGTGGCTCAGTGGATTGAGCACCAGCCTATGAACCAGAAGGTCCCGGTTCGATTCCCAGTCAGGGAACATGCCTGGGTTGCAGGCCAGGTCTCCGGTTGGGGGGGTTGTGAGAGGTAACCGATCTATGTTTCTCTCCCTTCTCCCTAAAAATAAATAAATAAAATCTTTAAAAAAAAAACCCAAAACCTACGAGTGACCCTAATAACATGTAATGATCTGAAATAAGAAAAATAAGACACTAACCCTCAATTGCATCCAAGACCCAGATTTCAAAAAGGAAATAACTACTGGCATCGAGAAAATATTAACTACTGTATGTACTATGAAAAGGAGAAAGGACAAAATAATTGCTATTTTTTTCTTTATTCACCAGGGCTCAATAAATTATTATTTGAATTTTAGAAAAATTTTGGTGTCTTTAAGAGTGATGTGTCAAAAAAAAAAAAAAAAAGTCAGTTACAGTACCAATCATGTCTAATCTCATTTTGGACACTACAGTACAGGCATCAAAATTTGCAATGATATAAAAGATAAACTTCCTTTATACCAAATTGTTGAAGGGAGGATTAAAATGTTACTACATAAACAGGCCCACTGCACACAGAAATAGCTCTATGTATCTAAGGAAGATTCAAAATAAGTTGCCTTTCATAACTTTGTTACCTATCATAAAGAAAGACATATGCAACTAAAAAGAGAATTTAATGCCTAAAGGGGCACTAATTTACCTAATGCTGACACCTAGAACCAGGAAACAGCAAATATGATGTGCATAACCACACCTGCACAAATACACACAAGAATCCCCCATTGGTTTCCCCTCAAATACTGGGGACCAATGATGCATGACTTGCTCTGTGCCTTCTACATGTAGGACAGGAAGTTAAACAGCTTCATTAAAAAAAAAAAGGCAAAGCCCATCTGTCCATATATTCTGAATCTTTGCTGCACTGAGAAATCTTAATTACTAATTCAACAAAAAAGTCACAAGAACTCCTTAATGCAACAAAGTATAATCAATTTTCCAAAAAATTCACCAGACCACTCTAAATGCCTTGATTAAGCCCTGGCTGGTGCGGCTCAGTGGACTGAGAGCATGCCTGCGAACTGAAGGGTGATCAGTTCGATTCCTGGTCAGGGTGCATGCCTGGGCTGCGGGCCAGGTCCCCTGTTGGGGGTGTGCAAGAGGTCACTGATCCATGTATCTCTCAAACATTGATGTTTCTCTCTCTCTCTCTTTCTCCCTCCCCTCCCTTCTCTCTGCAAATAAATAAATAAAACCTAAAAAAAATTTAAAAAATAAATAAATGCTTTAATTAAAAGCCAGATATGCCTAAACCACCAAACAATGAAATTTACAGTAGAATTTCAACAAGAGCTGGGTGCTAGCTTCCTGGAAGGATCACTTGGGAATAGTTTTAAAAATATCCCCAAGCCTCAAACTGCAAATCAAAATTTCTGGAGGGAGCTTGAAAATATATTATTAAAAAAATTCCTTTAAGTAATTCTGAAAACCCAAGTTTGGGAACCATCAATTTGTATAGCACTCCATTTCTGCAGGGATTGTACAAATTCTGGCATCTAATTAAAAGTTTCACAAACTGCTGCAGTCTACCTCAGTTATGTGGAAAGAATTCCAATCCATTAATGGGGTTGGAAGCTGAACTGGAAGTTAAACCAAATACAATTTTTTATCTTCAAGTGAAGTATGGGTACCAGAAACCTATTATACCACCAGCTCTATCCCACGCAAATGATAAAAGAACAAAGACTTTTCTGGTTCCCTAGGCTGTATGACCAAAAAGAGACAAAAGTTACTTACATAGTTCTTGACTTCCCGTCGAGCATTAGCATCAATAGCAAGCCACCTCTGTTGATATTGTGCCTTGATATCTGGATCTTTAGATGTCAAAGAGTTCTTGATTTGTAGGCCTGCTGCAACTCTGGCAACCTGACTATTTCCTGGATTTGCTAGCACTCTGGACAGTTCCACAAGGAAAGTGGGCTGTTAAAAGATGATGCATTGGTGAATGAAAATATCTCTTGGGAATTTTGTCAACTGAGGATAGCTTATGGAGCACCAAAAACAGTGGGGAAAACCTAAATTTTTTAGGACATATAATGTATCAGAAAACTCCCCAATATCTACTTCAACACTCCTGTAAAAACATTGGTACCTTAAGGAATTCATCTATCTTCTCATGAAGCCTCAGCATTTAACAAGAATTTAGTGGCCAAATCTTCACATTAGATCCCCCAGAATTAAAGCAAGTTTGACAATCTAGTAGTCAAACGAATTTTTTTAATGTACCTAAAACAGTGCCTGGTACTCAATATTTGTTGAATAAATGAATATGTTACGACAGGGTAGAAAGTAAAATATTTTTCTAAATTAAAAAAACCCTAGTCCAAAAGGAATGATACTCAAGACTGGCTTTTGACCTCATGGAAGCAGATAATTTTTAAGAGAGGGAAATACTTAATAAACCTAAAACACAGACTTAGGAAGCTGGTCCTCTCTCTTTTGGTTTTGAGTGTTCAGCAAGTGCGGAACAATGAAAAAAGCAGATTTATAAGGCAAAAATGATACTTAGAATTAGGAGGCAATTGAAGAGATAAAAATGTCAAGGCAAATTATTTTATATTTAACAACCAACGGTTAACACAATAAAGGCTCCTCCTACACATTCTGGACTTGAGTTGTCCACTAAATACTAGGGACTGCAGAAAAGCACACTCAGTCTTTTGTAATGCAGAACCCTAAAACTACTCCCTTTATTTTAAAATTTTCACATATCCCTCAATCATGAAAAAGCTCTTTCTACAACCTCTTATTTTTCTGAAAAATTGACAGAAAAAAACCCTAAAGCAGATTGTTTCTTACCACTAACAAGTTCTGCAATCACAGCAGAAAATAACTCTTAAAAAGTTTTATTAATTATGTACTACTAAGTAACGTTAGGAATAACATAAAAGACTTCTTGCAAATAAACAAAAGCAGAAAAAGGAATATACTCCAAATGGAAACATCATCAGCCTATACCAATGGAAAAAAATCTTTTCTATAGTTAAGGATAAAAAGATAGTAGTAAAACCTATCACATTTAAGGGCAAAGTAAAAAAAGGAAATCACTCAAAGGCAGTTTGTATAATAGGTCTTTTCACTATTTTTTGCCTAATTAGCCCAAAGAACACATGTGGTTCGTGTTACTTAGCCTTATGATCTACTACCTTTAAAAGATGTCAAGTATGATCTACCTTTCCCTCTGCTCCTCATTCCCCCAACAGGAGAGGGACGCCAAAGAGAAACACTGCTGGCACAGGCTGTTTCAATCAATCCATCCCGCATTTTTATGCAGAAGTCCAGACTCTAGGGGACTTATCTTCATTTTTCCTGTACCCCTTAAATTTGAAATTATGATAAACGAGTAACTTTCCTCTGTGATCCCATCTGGAAACAGGCCCGATGTCAATGATGAGCCTCAGTCTGTTGTCTGGGCACAGAGTCTCTGCTCATCGAATTAAAAATACCCGGCAGAGGAATAATCAGGCAGGAAAGGGAGAATACTGCCCGGAATGGGTCAAGAGGCATTCGGGTGCCAGGCCTGTCTGTGAGCACAGACCAAGGGAGCTAGGAAAGGGTAGAGCTCTGAGAAGTAGGTGAGGAGAATCAGAAGGGCCACGGGACAGGAAGGAGAAGCCGGCCCAGGTCAGAACAGGGCGGGCAGCTGGGCTCGGAGCTTCCACATGGCCCCTAGGCCCGGCTCCCCCACCCCCACCCTTGCTGAACACGCAGCGCGGCGCAACCTAACTTCCCTTCCCTCCCTCTTTCTCCCTCCCGCTGCACCGCCGCCCTCAGGCCGCGAGGCGATTGGGCAGCAGTCACCCCGGCGCACCGCGCCATTGGCCAGCTGCCGGGGCCCGGGGCGGGACACACCCACCGGCTTCCCGACGGCGGGGTTAGGTTGGACTAGGTTGGGGGGAGGGGGACGAGATGGGGCGGGGTAGGTTGCCGAGGCCTGGGCCTCCGGGAGGGCGGGAAGGCCCGCAAGCAGGGGATGGGGAGACGGAGGGATGGGGGCCGGCAGGATGGCACGCACCAGGTTTTCCACGGCCGCACGCTCCAGGAACTTCTGCGCCGCTTCCAGTTCCAGCCGATCTGGGGGGAAGTAAAGTGGGAAAGGGGACTGGGTCAGAGGGACCAGGGCTTCCCTTCCCCCTCCCAATCACCTCGGCCCGACCCCCGGCCCCCGCGTCCTACCCGGAGACACGGTCTTCTCGAGGATGGTGATCAGCTCCATGGCGGAGGTGGCGTCGGGGACTCCTCCTAACACGACGGTCCGGCCTCTGGGGCGGCGGCTCTGGCTGGGGATGGGGGTTGGGGGTCGGGTGGGAAGGGAGGGTGGGGTGGGGGGCGGGGGTCACCACCAGCCCATTCACCGGCTCCCTCTTGTTAGTCGCTCTGGCTCCCCTGCCTCCTTTCCTTCCTTCCTCCCTCCCAATTTGCTGCTGGCGGCGGCGGCAGCTGCTCCTCTGGCGGCGGGGGACGGACCCCGGGGGCAGCTTACAGCGCGCCTGGTGCTTGGGTGGCGGAGGGAGAAAGAAGGAAGGGAGGCTGTAAGTGAACGACGGCTCGCAGGGAGGGAGAGAGAGGGAGGGAGAGAGGAAGGCGGAGGGATATTCGGGCCGGACCTCTCCGCGGCGGCACCGCGCTCCACGTGGATTGGCTGCCGCCATGGCCACGCGGAATCCCCAATTGGCCAGACGTTCAGCGTTGAAGGGTCGCCCTTCGTCCATTCGCCCACTGCTTTCAAGGCCCGGGTTAGTTGGGCGGGCAACTGAATGCGGTGCGTGGATTGGCCGGGGGGAGTGAGATTGGGTGGGCTGCCGATTGGATTGGCCTGGTAAAGGCCTTGGGCTCAGACCGGCTGAACACTGGGAGGAGAGTGGACCGAAGGCAAGGCTCTGGGCCCGCGTGATTGGCTGGGATACTGGACGTTGATAGGATAGGGCGCCCGGGAGAATTGGGGAGAGGAGTTCGGGGTCGAGGCCGCGGAAAGGCGGGAGGTGCCGCGCCGCTTTAGGTTCCCCGCGCGGGGCACGATGGGACGCCCCCGGGAAGGGGCGGAGCCTTATTCGGGCTGCGGTTGGGGAAGCACCGTCACTCTGAGGGGCGTGTTGAAGAGGGTTTCGCGGGCTTGAGCGGAGGAGGGGGGACCGTTAAAGTCCTGCACCGCGCCCACAGGAAATTGCTTTCATGGCTGGGCCTTCTTGGTACCAGGCTCGTGGCTGGAAAGGACCTTGAAGACCATGCGGTTCAACTTTTCAATTCACAGATACGGAAACTGAAGCCCAGAGAGGGTATGCAATTTGTGCAGTTACACAGCCGGTTAGTGGCCTGCTCGGGACTGGGCTCGAGCGCTCCTGACTGCCCTTGGCCTTACTCAGCTTCCCCCTTCCAAGGAGGTGAATGCTAATCATTTCCCTTAGACCTATTTACAGGATGTGAGGCCTGTGCTTATAAGGCCTAACTCACATGGGGTGGGCATTTGAATTCCTCTTAGACCTCCACCCGTAGTAGCTACCTGGTAGTTAAAGGAATAGAAACGTTCCATCCTGCTAAGGTGCCTTTATAAAGGCACAACGGTGGGCCAGAAAGAATGCGTGTACAGGCGGAAAGGATCGTGATTCTTAACCTTTTCTAGTTCTAAGCCCTGGGAGAAACTAATGAAAACCTTTTCTTAGTAAAATGCACATAAGGAAAAAGCGCATACCGTTTCTTGACTTCCCCTGACTTTGGTACTTGGGCTCCATGTGAAGAATTTTCTAAATTGCTGCATTTTCAGCATATTGCTCTAGGGTTAATTGGATGTAGGTAGCTTGTAGAGCTCTTGACCACAAATCTTGAACTTGTGGTATGATTGCCTTACTCCAGCCATAAAACCTAGGAGGAACTCTGTCCTCACTGAAAAGTACCGCTCAAGAATTAGGAAGGGTGGACCAGCTACCTTTAATCTTTAAGAAAAGGAAGAAAAGGACTTTCTTTGCTAGAAATATTGTTGCACCTCTAAAGCAGAAGTGTGGATCACCATCCTCACCCCATCCTGTAACGTTGATTTCCAAAGGCTTTGCAGTCTAGCCCCACCCAGCCTTTTGCTTCATCTGTTAACTGAGGAAGAACTAGCCTGTGTGTGTAACTTTATTAGGAATCAATGAAAGTTAAGTGAAATGACATCCATGAAGATCTCTGAATTGGCCTTAGGCCGATTACCCATGCTCATACTCCAAATGATCCACAATTTTGTCTCTCTCCAAAGCCAACTTTCTCCTGGCTGGAATAGAATGCTAGGAAGATAAATGTTTTGCAGCAATATTCCAGTCAAACATAAGGTCTTTACCAAAGCCTGAGTGAAATGATTTTTAGCTCAGCTGCAGTTACTGATGGTACTGTCCAGTTCCTATCAAAACCACTCCACACTCTTGCATTCAACAGATGCTAGTGAGGAATCACAGTGTGTGTATTTGCACACACACTCTAGAAACTGACTGCCTGGGTTCATCGTATCCCAGCTCTGCCACTTAGCTTGTTTGACTTTGTTTATGTAAAATGGGGCTAGCTTACCTACCTCAAGGGCTTTTGGGAGTTATTAAGTGAGTTAATAATGTTAAGTGCTAGGTACACTGCCTGCCATGGTATCAATACATACACATTGGCTATTGTCTATTTAGCATGTATTTCGTACTAAGCAAATGGTTCTTGGTCCTTGGTCAATTAGGGAAGATAGAATAATTATTCTCACAAACAAATGTAAAATTGTCAGAGTGACAGATGTCAAGGAATGATACAGTTGGGGGCTCAAGGAAAGCTTAGCTGAGAAAGGGAAGAGAGTTATTCAGGAAGGAACGGCATGTACAAAGACCGTAGTAGGAGGGAGCTTAGGGATTATAAAGAACTGCCAGAAGGCTGGAGCCCCCAAAACAGAACAAGAGGTTAAGATAAAGCTAAAGTGTTGAGTGGAGAAAAGTCCACATGAAATTTTGTATGCCATCTGCATGATTTTATCTACATCCTAAGAGCAAAGAGTAGCTATTGAAAGGTTTTAAGAAGAGTGAAGATTAGACTGGAATGGGGAAAGTAGATGAAGGGAGACCTGTTACGAAGCCATTGTAATAATCCAAATACAAGATGATGCTTATAGAAAGTAGAAGGGTAGGAAGAATAGTAGAAATAGAATTAGGTATCAAAGTTAATTGAACTTGGTGACTGATTGGAAGAAGAGGGAAGCATCTGTGGTACCTGCTGGATTTCTGGCTTGTGCTATGGAATGGATGGTGATGCCATTTGCAGCGTTACCCAAGTTGGAGGAATCGGAGGCCACATTGTTTAGCAGGAAGAGGAGAGGTAACAAAGGAGGCTTCAAGTCGTATTTCAGCTCTCTGTGGAGTATGTGGGTTTTGATATGTTATTCTCTAACTTCCTGAATGTAAGGAATATTCATGTCCAATGAACAAATTATGAAATTAAAAAAGAGAAACTGAGTTTCAGTCTTATGCTACCACTTCTTGCTGTATGATCCTGAGTAAGTTACTTAACCTTTTGGATCTGTGAAATGGATGGTCTGAGCATAACCAGCAGCCTCTCTGAGATGCGTAGTGCAAATGTGTGGGGAGGTGCTCACCAGTATCTGTAAAGCGAGTGAATTCATGAGGGGATGAGATCAGCTCTAAGGTTCCTCACCCAGTGTTGTGTCCTCCATCTGTCACCCATCAAGAGGAGAGGCAGCCAGGCTGAGACTTGATGCTCTTTCCTCCTGAGCAAAAACAAAGCTGACTGACCTGGTGAGGGGTTAAACCGTGGCCTCGTTAGCAATGAGGGAGAATGGGACGTGAATGTGACATCTGGAGGACTGAGTACCCCTTGCTTAGTGATGGGGCAAACTTCATAACCATTTTCCTGAATTCCTACACAATGCTTCTTCCAAATAACTTAGAAGAGAGAGAACATTCACAGAAAAGGAGCTGAGATGGTGCTCTTCATCTTAACTCCCATAAGCAGAAAGACTTACTGTAAAAGAATTCTCTGGCTTTCCCTGTCCTCTCCCTTTGCTCACTAGGCTCTAGCCTCCTTTCTGTTCCTTGAACACACCATGATCTGTGTGTCTTAGGACCTTGGCATTTGCTGTTTCTTTCCATTTTGCCTACCTCAGCATCGGATGTCACTTCATGTGGCCTTCCCTGACCAACCAATCTAAGGTAGTTCCCACAGATACTCTATGACAGGGCCGTATTTGATTGCCTTCAGAACACATCTCAGTACCCAACATTAACTTTATTTGCTGTCTCCCCACACCCACTAGAATGCAAGGATCTTGTCTGTCTTGTTTGGCACTTAAAATTGTGCCTCACACAGTAGGTGCTCACATATTTGTTAACTGGATGAAGCTTACATAACTAATCATGCAACATGTCCTTGTGGCCCACGAGAACTGACTGTCTAGCGTTGTTAAAGGCACTCTGTAACTTCACCTTATTTTCTAGCGTTATTTGCACTAGCCACTACATGAACCGTAGGTCCTGTCAAGCCAACTGGATCACTGTAGCCTGAAGCAGTGCTCATCACTATCCAAGGCGTTTCCCTTGCCTAGAATTCTCTCCTCCTCCTCTGTCTTCAAGATTGTAGTATTGTTAATTTGTCCATTCAACTACATTAATTTATTGTTTCCCCCACCCTCCAGGGCATTTCAAATATGACATGGGAATGTCTGATAAACAGCTATTATTTTCTTGGTCAGAAAAAAAAATTTAATTAGTTTTTTAAAGTCCGTGAAAAGAGAAAAGGAGAACGTTTGAAGAAGGTTGTATAAACTCAGGGGCAAGAACCCTACAGCACCTGGCACAACCAAACTTCTATAAACAGTGTCCTGAATATATAGGTGATGATTCTTTTTATTGAATCCCTCCCCCGCCCCCATGCAGAAAGGGATGCAGTACTGGGGACGTAGAAAGAAGGGCAAAAAAAGTAAGAATATACAGAAGAGCTTCCTGAATCCCGAGTTAGAGGGTCCTCTGAGAGATGTGAGGGAGGTGGAGTACATTCTTTATTCAGTCTTAACTTCTGCCCCTCCCATTTTTACCAAAGAACCTGGGACAGACCAGACACCTTGAGCGGCTTTCTCCTTTTACGTATTCAGTCCTCTGTTCCTTTGTTCTTTTCCTGATTGTTGAATCAATACATCTCACTGGTGAAATTTTGAAAAGCCTCAAGAGTTAGGCAGAAATCACCTGTAGCCCCTGATTATATCCACCATTAAAATAATTGGTATATTTTTTCCCAACAAAGTTCAAATTTAAATGAAAACCAGGGTATTACTATGCAACATTTTTTTCACCCCTCCTCAAAGTGTACTTTTAAGATTTTTAAATCAGTTCAATTCTTTATCAATGTTGCATTTAGAAATAGGATGAAGGAAAGAAACATTTGAACTGGCTCCAAAAGACTTTTCACACAGGTAGTACAATGAAGTAAGTAAAGCCTTTTAACTTTGACTGAAGCTTTTTTTAAAAGTACCAACAGAGCTCTGACTGATGTGGCCCAGCTGGTTGGTCGTCATCCTGTAAAGCGAAAGGTCGCCAGTTCGATTCCCATTCAGAGCACGTGCCGGGGTTGCAGGCTCAGTCCCCAGTTGGAGCACATATGAGAAGCAACCGGTTTCTCACATCAATGTTTCTCTCCTCCCTTCCCTTCTGTCTAAAAGTAAATAAGATTTTTTTTTTAAGTACCAATAGAAAAAATGAAAAATTGAAAATTTTTGTAATATGCCCACTGGGTCACCAAACCAAAAGCTCACTAAGGCCTGGCTTTCTGGCCAGGTGTAACAGGGAATCTTGTATTCTGGGCCAGGGCTCTTCTCATATTATCTGTTCTTTTCTTCTTTATTTGATTGGGTACATACTTTGTTTCCATTATCTGCTTTGTTGTTTGTGGGAAAACCCAGCTCTTCCTATATGTTTCCTTTATTCTCACACTGCCACTGCACTCACAACACCTCTGACACAAGATATGAGGGGTTTTCCCCCTTTAAACAATTCTCTGACATCAGCTGCATGTCTTACAGTTTAACTCAATTCTGACACTACCTGGAGATAGCCTCAGATCCCACAAGTTAAGGGCTCAGTCCCATGAGATTGCTCCCCACTTAAGATGCCAACCACAAGTAGTGGTTCCCCAGGTTATCCACAACTTCTCTCTGACTTGGCTATAAATGAGAGGTTCCCATGACCTCATCCTTGGGTTCCACTAACGCGGCTTACAGAACTCAGGAAAAAGGAGTTACTTGTGTTTACCAGGTTATTAAGGGTATGATAAAGGATACAGATGAACAACCAGGTGAGGATTTACATAGGCTGAGGTCTGGGATGGTCCCTAGCGCAGGAGCTCCTGTCCCTATGAAGTTGGACTGTACTGCCCTACCAGCTCATGACTATGTGGATCCACATGGAAGCTTCCTCTTGTAGGCATGATCAATTATTAGCTCCATTCCAGACCCTCTTCCCTCTCTAGAGAAGTTGGGGTTGGCAGGCTGAAAGTTTCGGTTTCTAATTACGGCTTGGTCTTTCTGGTGACCAGCCAACATCCTGTACCATCCAAAGTCACCCCATTAGAACAGAAGATGTTCCTAGTGCTCTTATTACATGGAATGTACAAGGGTTTTAGGAGCCCTGTGTCAGCGATGGAGTTAAGACCAAATATTGGGTGAAGAGATGCCCCTAGTGCTCTTACTACTTGGGAAATTACAAGGGTTTTAGGAGCCCTGTGCCAAGAACTGGGGGCAGAGACTACTTTTTTTTTTTTTTAACACTTGGGTATTTTGTAAGCACACACATCTTTTATCCCCATAGACTATAACTCAGGGTTTTCAACCTTGGTGTTCTGGAGTGCTGTCTTGTGCCTTGCAGGATTTTTTAGCAGCATCCTTGGCCTCTACCCACTGGATGCCAGTAGTACACCCCTCTCCTGACCATCAAAAATTGTCTCCAGACCTTGCTTATTGTCCTTGGGTGGCAGAAATTGCTCCTTCATCCTCTGCAACCCAGAGCCACTGCAATAGCTCCTTGAGGTCAGAAACCATGTCTTATCAATTCCCATATCCTCTATAATGCATAGCACATAATAAGCAGTTTTGTTGTCCAAACAGTCATTGCCTCATTAAAATAACAGCTAATATTTGTAAAGCTCCTACTTTTTGTATTGCTCTAAGCTCTTTATATATATTAACTCATTTAATCCTCATAACAACTCTATGTGATAGGTACATTATTATACCTTTTTACAGCCAAGAAGCTAAGATTCAAAGAGGTTAGGTTAGTTGCTCAGGGTCACCTGGCTGGGAAGTTTCACCTGGGATTTGAATGCTAACCAGGCAGCCCAGCTGTAGATTCTGGGCTTTCAACCATTTTTCTATCTACTGCTTTTAAATATGAAGGAAAAAAAGCTTTTAAAAAAAGCCAGACATTCTCCATTGGTCTACAGATTTGCATAGGCAAACACATCATAAAAATAAAATTTCCTCTTCTGTCTTTCTGACAGAACATGATATAGCAAAGCACTTGCTGTGTTGCAAAAAACTCCTAAATTGTTTAAATGGATGCATCATATTCTGTCAAGAGGATAGACAAACTAAAATAACCAGTCTCTTATTGGGCATTTTGGTTGTTGCTAATATCGTTTTTGAAACATCATAATCAAAAAATTTTTACCCTTGGCTGGTGTGGCTCAGTGGATTGAGCGTCGGGCTGCTAAGCAAACGGTCACCAGTTCAATTCCCAGTCAGGACACATTCCTGGGTTGCAGGCCAGGTACCCTCCTGGGGATGTGCGAGAGGCAACTACACGTTGATGTTTCTCTCCCTCTTTTTCTCCCTCCCTTCCTCACTGTCTAAAAATAAATAAAATCTTTTTTAAAAATTATTTTTAGAGAAGGGGAAGAGAGGGAGAAAGAAAGGAACAGAAACCTCAATGTGGTTGCCTCTCGCATGCCCCTAACTGGGGACCTGGTACACAACCCAGGCACGTGCCCTGACTAGGAATCAAACCTGCAGCCTTTTGGGTTGCAAGGCGGTGCTAAATCCACTGAGCCACAGCAGCTAGGGCTCCAATTTTTTGAACTATAGCTTACATGCAATAAAGTGCACCCATTTTAAGGATACAGTTGGATAAGTTTTGACAAATGTATAAACCCATGCTACCACCAACACAGTCAAGATGTAGAACATTTTTCATCACTTGTCTTCCTTTCTGTAGTGGTGTACTGAAGCTGGCTTGGGAGAATCAGTCCTGTACATTTCTCAAATCTGCATTTAGTGACATCACGTTAGTAACTCAAAATTGGCCGTAGTGGGAGTATTCACACCACAGAAATTGATAAAGTGCCCAAACCAGGGCGTTTTTTTCTTTTTTCTTTTTTCTTTTTTTTGAGAACCAGCTTACCAGCCCAACTTAGTCTCCTTTGTGGTCAACCCTCTATCTGGCAATCAGAGACTACTTTCTGACTTTCTATTTTTGTTTTTAAAGAATTCTACGTAAGTAAAATCATGCACTACAAACACTTTTGTGCCTGGCCTCTTTTACTTGCATATTTTTGAAATTCATCACCATTGTTGCAGTTACTAAAAATTTGTTTCTTTTAATTGCACTGTATTCCATCATATGGATATACAAGGTGGCCAGAGCCTATGTTATGGTTTCCACAGGAAGGAACAGGTGAGGCAGTGGAAGCAAGGCTTAAGATGGGCTAGTTTAATAATTTCAGTGGACTCTGGGGCATAGGGACAGACTGTCCGTAGTCTGGTACCTGGCCCTGGAGTGATTAGGACAAGGGAATAGTGACCTAAGGGTGAGAGCCTGATAAAAGTAGGTGGTTGGGGGAAGGGTTTTGGATTGGTGGGTTTGTATAGAAAAGATACAGTGGTAGGAGAAGAGTTTACTATCCTTCAGAATTGGCTAGCTCTGGAAAGGGCAGTCTCTCCAGGGCCAGCAAGGCCCCAAGATGTCAGAGTATCAGAAAATGTTTAAAAACATGATTAATACACCTTATTGAAAAGTTAGTCTAGAAAAACTTGGCACTCTGGGATACTAAGCTTAGCTGAGACAAGATACTACACTGTCATGAAAAGTGGAATTAGGCAAAAGTCTACATACCAGATGGTGAGATTCCCTGACCCCCTTTGTCACACTTGGCCCTAAGATTTTCCCAGCCAAGCTAATACCCTCCAGTCAATAGACTGTTGGATCCTTCTATGGGAAAACTTGACTAGCCAAGAGGAAATTCCTATGCATACTGTGTTTCCTAGGGCTGCTGTAACAAATTACAAAAACTTAGTTGCTTAAAACAGAAGACATTTATTCTCTCACAGCTCTGGAGGTCAGAAGCCTGAAATCAGGATGTCACCTGGGCCATGTTCCCTCCAGAGGCTTTAAGGAGCATTCCTTATCTCACCTCTTCCACCTTCTGGTGGCTTCATGTGTTCCTTGGCTTGTAACTGCATCACTCCAGTCTGCCTCATCATCATATACTTTCTCTTCTCTCTCTGTCTCGTTTCTTATAGGCACTTGTTGGATTTATAGCCCACAGAGATAATCCAGGATGGTCTTATCTCAGAATCCTTAATTTACATTTGCAAAGATCCTTTTTCTTAATACTGTCACATTCACAGATTATGGGTATTAGGGTGTAAACATATTTTGTTCTACAGATACTAAGACCTGAGAGCTCCCAGGGAGAGTCGGCTCTCTATAGCAATGCCCACCAACTGAGGAGCCCTGTTTCAGAGCTTCCAGACAATTTTAGTGCCTCAGTCTTTTTTTAAAATTTATTTTTAATTGAATTTATTGGGGTGACATTGGTTAATTAAATTATATAGGTGTCAGGTATACAATTCTACATCATCTGTATAGTGTATTGTGTGTTCACCACCTCAAGTCAAGTTTCCTTCCATCGCCATTTATCCTCCCTCTTTACCCTCTTCTACCTCCCTCCACCCCACCTTCCCTCTAGCAATCACCATACTGTTGCCTGTGCCCATGAGTCTTTCTGTTTTTTTCTTTGCTTAAACCCTTCACCCTTCTCACCCAGCCCCCAGCCCCCTCCCCTCTGACAGCTGTCAGTCTCTTCTCTGTATCCATGAGTCTGTCTCCACTTTGTTAGTTTATTTTGTTCATTAGATTCCACATATGTGTTAATTCTACATATAAGTGAAATCATATGGTACTTGTCTTTCTGACTGGCTTATTTCACTGAGCATAATATTCTCGAGGTCCATCCATGCTATCACAAAAGATAAGATTTCTTTCTTTTTTATGGCCAAGTAGTAGTCCATTGTGTAAGTGTACCACAGCTTTTTTATCCACTCATCTAATGATGGACACAGGGGCTGCTTCCAAATCTTGGCTAGTGACTCAGTCTTAACAATAAATGGACTGTCAAGGATCGCCAGAGTCGAGGAAAGCCTCTAACAGGAGACGGAGAGACCAAACAAATAAACAATAGAAAAGAAAATTGAAGAACACAGAAACAGCACAGAGAACAGGACAAAACAAACTCTAAACTTAGAAAGAAGGTGATAAATATTCTTAGAGCTTTATGGAGATGTTGCATACATGAAACAGCAGAAGATTATAAACAATAACATCAGGGAATAAAACACTTTTAAAATAAAATGTGATAACCAATAACTTCAAAGGGCTTGAAGATAAAATTGAGGAAATATCCTAAAAAAAAAATTCTGAAAAATAGGCATGAGAAGATTTTAAAAACTAGAGGTAGCCTAGGAGGACTAACATTTAACCAAGAAGAGTTCCAGAGAAATAGAAGAATGGAGGGAAAGCCTTCATTGAAGGAGTAATTGGGAAATCGTCTCAGAACTGAAATCATCTCCAGAATGAGAGGCCCACATAGTGGATGAAAAATAAGTAAAATTTCAGATCATTGACTAAATAGAAGAAGGTCACTAAATTCTTCCAGAGAGAAAACATAGGTCATATTTAAAGGAACAACAGTTAGAGTGGCACTATCCTTCCCAGCAGGCATGCTGGGAGACAGTGGAGGAGTGTTTTCAAGTTATTTATGACCTATAACTTAAGGAATTAGCCAAATTGTGAATTCAATAAAGTAAGCACATTCTCAGATGTGTGAAAACTCAAAAATTTTACTTCCTACCCATGTACCTTTTCTTAGGAAACTACTGGAGGATGTGGTGCATCAAAATGAGAGAATAAACTAAGAAACAGGAAGACCTGTGGTCCTAGAAAGAGGATATTCAACATAGGCGAAACATGAAGAGAACCCTCAAGATGATGATGAAGGGAAATCCTCGTGTGACAGCGGCCGGGCAGCAGACTTAGAGAGTAATCAGTCGAGATTGGGACAGGAGGATAGAAGGCACCAGAAGGGATGTCTCCAAAAATAAAATGAGAAGAATAGAGGAAAAATGTACAGTTTTGGTGATAGCTGAGAATAAACTCATTATAGGGACACGGAAAACTACTAAAAAACGAATGTGTTTTAATAATTCCAGGAAATTAATTTTTTAAACTAAAAAAGAAAGCTTAATTATTGTAGACTAAATAACGGCTGTGAATGATACTTATGGAGGCTTAATCGTGTAAACTGTATATAGATCGCAACCAACCCCAGCATTCGTGGGCTTCCACCTTGCAGACTGCATTCCAACCAGCAGGGGCTCCATTCCAGCTATGCTGGGTTTCTTTTGGTTAAACAGGAATTGAGTTAGTTAAATTCAATTGGCAAATTAATACTTTAAGAAATTAATTGTTGAGTTAAAATATCAGGAAGAAAAATGGGTCTGCCCTGGCTGGTTCGGCTGAGTGGATTGAGCGGCAGCCTGCTAACTGAAAGGTTGCCACTTCGATTCTCAGTCACGGCACATGCCTGGATTGCAGGCTCGGTCCCCAGTTGGGGGTGTGCGAGAAGCAGCTGATCATGTATCTCTCGCACACTGATGTTTCTCTCCCTCTCTTTCTCTCTTCTCTCTGTAAAATAAATAAAATCTTAAATTTTATTTACAAAAAGAAAAAAATGGGCTTAAGCAAAAGTTCGTGAATGAAAATACACACGCACTTTTTTTCTTTGTTATACTAAACACCAATAAAGATTGTCGGAAGCTTTAAACTTGTGTAATTTGAGAATTTTGATTTATCCAAACTACATTATCATAGTTTATACCCAACCTTCATCCCCTTATGGGGAAGCTAAATTGTGTATATTTCATTCCAGCGTATGGTAGACTGATCCTTAACACATTATATTGTAAGTTTTATTTTTCTAGTTTTGTTTTTATTTATTTTTTTTCACTATGCTGTGATCAGTTCAAGGGCAGGTTCTTGTTCTTTCCTCTGTAAGTTCTGGCACCTAACACAGACCTTGGTTGTTGTTTTTTGTTTTTTTTTGTTTTTGGTTTTTTAAAATCAGATTTATTGAGTCACCACAGAAACCACAGTTTGAGATGATGACCACATCTGATATTTGCAGAGCATTAGGTTACTCACCCAACACTATCACATATGTCTGTCCCACACTAAAACTGGTGTTTTTGTCATCTCTTCCACTCCCATTTTGTAAAAAAGGACCTGCGTTCCTAAGAGTGCCCTGCCCAAGGTCACAAAAGTCAGTGTTGGGGCCTCTAGCAGTATCCAGATCTTTTTACACCCAATAATGCATTTTACTTTAATTCAGGCTTTAAAAATGACAGTTTTAACCATTTTTAAGTGTATAGTTTTACCGAACTTGTTTTCACATTATTATACAATAGAGTTCTGGGATATTTTTTACTTTTAATTTTATTTATTTATTATTATTTTTTAAATATTTTATTTTTAGACAGAGGGGAAGGGAAGAAGAAAGAGAGGGAGAGAAACATTAATGTGTGGTTGCCTCTTGTGCACCCCTTCCTGGGGACCTGGCCCGCAACCCAGGCATGTGCCCCAACTGGGGAATCAAACCAGCGACCCTTTGGTTTGCAGGCCAGCACTCAGTCCACTGAGCTACACCAGCCAGAGCTACTTTTTATTTTTTTAAATAATTTTTCTTTCTTTTTTTTTTTTTTAAGATTTTATTTATTTATTTTTAGAGAGAGGGGTAGGGAGGGAGAAAGAGAAGAAAACATCAATGTGTGAGAGATACATTGATTAGTCGCCCCTCACATGCCCCCATCTGGAGAACCTGGGCCACAACCCAGGCATGTGCCCTGACCAGGAATCAAACAGGTGACCTTTCAGTTTGCTGGATGATGCCCAACCCACTGAACGCAGTGGTCAGGGCTAAAATAACTTTTCTTTTTAATTACAATTTACATGCAATATTATATTAGTTTCAGGTATACTGTCCAGTGATTAGACACCTGTTTAAGTTAAAAAATGATCACCCCAATAAATCTAGTACCCATCTGGTCCTATACATAGTCATTACAATAGTATTGACTATTCTAGGACTTTTTCATCTTGCAAAACTGAAAACTCTATTAAATAAACAACAGCTCCCCATTTTCCCCTCACCCCAGCCCCTGGCAACCACCATTCAACTTTCTTTGTGAGTTTTGAGTAGTCTAAGTACTTTATATAAGTGAAATTATACAGTGTGTCTTTTTGTGATTGGCTTATTTCATTTAGCATGTCCTCAAAGTTCATTCATGTTGTAGCATGTGCCAGAATTTCCCTCCTTCCATTTTCTTGTTTTTAATCCTCACCTGAGGACATTTTTTTAATTGCTTTTTTAGAGAGAGAGGAAAGGAGAACTTAGAAATATTGATATGAGAGAGAAACATTGATTGGTTGCCTCCTGAATACACTCAGACCCAGGGATGGAACCCTCAACCTAGGTCTGTGCCCTGACTGGGAATCAAATCTGCAACCTTTCGCTTCCGGGATGACGCACCAACTGAGCCACATTGGCCAGGGCCTTTCCTTTTTAAGGCTGAATAATAGTCGATTGTATGCATGCACCACATTTTGTTTAGCCATTCATCTATGGACATTTGGGTTGCTTCCACCTTTTGGAGATTGTGACTAATGCTACTGTGAGTAGGATCTTTGAGATCCTGCTTTCAATTCTTTTGGGCATATATCCAGAAGTGGGATTTAAATTCTCCATCTATTTCTAAAAATGACTTACGGTCACTGTTCCAGCACCTTGATAAGTATTTTTTAAAAGGTTATGAATCTTGAATGAATGAACGAACAAAGGGGCCAGAATGGAACAGAGCAGACAATGGAAAGGAGTGACCTAACAGAAGACTTTGATGGAATAAATCTTATCACCTTTACCATTAGGAAGTAGCTGGAAATAAATATAAGGTTCATTAGAGATGGACCAGAGTGACCATCTACACAAAGGTGTTCAAAACATTCCCAAAGTTACATTCAAACAGAGTAAGAGCCCTGTACATGTGAAAAGGTCACAAAGGAGGATTATAGTATTCATAAGACTTGGTGTACATGGGGGCAGAGGTAAAAATTCAGATCTTCTGGACCGGTCATGGGAACTTCATAAAGGAACAATGTAGGCAGAGTGGTTGTCTGTGGCATAATATGCTGGTCATATGCCATTATTCACCTCCAGACATTTTTAGGCCAGATTAAATTTTCCAAGAAAAGTTGGAAATCTGGATTTCTATGTGAAATATCCTGATTTTGAAAAGCTGGATTTGCACTTTCAAAAACATTTAAAAAGCATCGCAAAGGTCAAAGAAAAGATGCAAGTTTGCAACATTTGGTGTGCAGCAGTGTGGAGCATTTATGGTAGTCCGTGACCTCTGGGGAGGAGTTATATCTGGTTGTTTGACCAGAGCTGGGAAGGCTGCAATCAAATACTTACACCTGCCAAAGCTGTGCCCTTCTGTACTTGGGTAACGTTTAATGTGTTGCAGGCAGAAAGGAAGTGGCCCAAAATGAACCATTAAGTTCTCCACAGTGGTATATCAGTGCTGGTCAGGTTGGAGAAGTAAACCCCAGGTTTCTTATCCATTCTGTGAGATTTGGTGGTGCCTACTTCACAGAATCATTGTAAGATTAAATTGTCGCAGATTTGCAAAGCTGTTGAATTTTTCCTAAAATGTAATGCAGATGCTAACTGGGATAATTATTTTGCCATGAACAGTTCAGAGGAGTGTAATGTTTTTGGAATGATGGCAGCTTCTACAAAAGCTGACGTCAGAGAGATGCTGGGCCCAAGCTCTAGCTGGAAGAAATCAAGAGGAAAGAATGTTTTAGAGGTTCAGCTCTGGGGGGTTTGAGCAGGAGGCAGAATACCGATCTTTTCTGGAAGGGGTGTTGGGAGTCAGCGTGGAGATAATACACAAAGCCATAAACGGAGCGATGCTGCTCCAAACAGCTGAGCTCACCCCTTGGCTTCATGAACCTCACACTGGAAGTTTCAACTGAAATAAACTTCTGACCTTTCCATTGGCTCCCTTGAGTAAGTCAGGTTTTTATAGACTATTTCAGCCCCCGCTGGTGTGGCTCAGTGGATTGAGCGCAGACCTGCAAGCCACAGCGTTGCTGGTTTGATTCCCCAGTCAGAGCACATGTCTGGGTTGTGGGCCAAGTCCCCAGTTGGGGGTGCTCAAGAGGCAACCACACACTGATATTTCTCTCTTCCTCCCTCCCTCCCCCTCTCTAAAAATAAATAAATAAATAATCTTTATAGACTATTTCATATTTCCACTGAGGAGATTTGAACTATTACTTCTATTACTTAAGAAGGCAGTATAGCTTATAATTACTGCTAATGTTGTAATAGTAGTATTCCTATAATGTTTTATAACTTACAGACCTTTCACTTGTATTCTTCTCATTTTGTTTCCTGGTAACTCTGTGAAATAGCTATTATTATTCTCACTTTACAGGTGAAGAAACTGATGGTTTCCCATTATCCTTTAGATAATGTTTAGACTCTAACGTGGCTGAAGTCCCTCCCTAATCTGGCCTTTGCCTTAGCTCTCCAGATGTCTCTTTTACCACTTTCCCAAGACCTGTCTGTGTTCCTACTATTCTAGCTCTTGATTCCTTAAACAGGTCAGGTTCTTTCCAGCCACAGGCCCATTGCACATACTCTTTCTTCTGCCTAGACCACTTTTGCATCTCCTCTTTGGCTAGCAACTACTCATTTTTCAGGTCTCCATTTACATCATTTCTTCATGGGAGCCTTTCCTGCGCATTCAGGTGACATTGGACTCCCTGATAATATCTTCATATACTACCCTGCATGTCCCATTCCAAAGGGTCATCACACTGAAAATTACTTATTCAATATTTCTTGTTCCTGCTAGATTGTAAGCTTCAAGGCGGAGACCAGATCTGCCTTATTTGATACCACACAGCTTCAATGTCTAGTACAATAACCTGTTGCCCTGCAAGCTTTTATAACCACTGTCTGCTGTCTGAATTCCATGGAACAAATAGCCATGGAACTAATGCATCAGGATCTCATCCTCACGTCTAGCGCTGAGGGGCTTTTCAGGCAAGCTTCTCCCGTAATTCAATATCTAAGTCCTTTGACTAGTGACCAAAATGCATGCCTCCTACATCAAACAGCACGTTGTGGGGTTAGAGTGCAGTGCCACTGTATTTTATTTGATAATGACTGGAAAAGGCTGGTGTTCTCACCTCCTCTGTTGCCTCCGTGAGGCTCACATAACAAGAACCTTTGCCCAGCACCCCGTTTGGGGTGCTCAAGGGTGGATCACAGATGATGGGAACGTTTAAAGCTATCCAGACTATTCCTGTCTCAGGTCTTTCCTTGGTTTGGTGCACTTGCGTCATTTACAGATGGTTGGTACATTGATTTTTTTGGAAGTAGTTATATTCAGTCACCAAGTTAATGGTGCAAGTATAGGAGAGGAAGTAACACAGTTGCTCAGGCTGGCCCAGCAGGCATTCAGCAAGCAAGCAGGGCCCAGGGGAGGAACTGGTGGCCTCATTTCAATAAGCGCAGCAAGCTGAAGTCCCTGCAGGTTGCAATCTGCGAAAAGAGCACTTTTTTTTTCCCCAAGCCAGCTACATCTCTCCTCACCAAAGTTTTTATGAAATCCTTCACCACATAACTTCCTAAATCCAGTTAATGGTGATAATAACAAAACTTTGTAGCTAAACAATCAAGCAGCACTGAATAGGGTTGTAAATGTTCCAAACACAGTGCAGTTCACATCTCTGTGAGGAAAGAACATTGAGTGAATTCATTACATGAACCATTTCAACTGAGCCAGGAGCTTAAAGCTATATTCCTCAAATGTGTGCACTCCACAAAATGGGCATTTAACACCAGGCATTCGTGACCAGTTGGGCTAGAAAACTTTCATGAACCAGCTATTCTATTTTTTAACTTTTTAAAGATTTTATTTATTTTTAAAGAGAGGGGAAAGGAGGGAGAGGGAGAGAAACATGACATGTGAAACAAGAATTGGTTGCCTCTCTTACGCCCCCAACCGGGGAACAGGCAGCCTGCAACCCAGGCACATGCCCCGATGAGGAATTGAACCAGCAACCCTTCGGTTTGCAGGCTGGCCCGCAATCCACTGAGCCACACCAGCTAGGGTGAGGACTATTTTTTTAATTTTTAAAAAAGATTTTATTTATTTTTAGAGAGAGGGGGAGGGAGGGAGAGCAACACCAGTGTGTGAGAGATATCAATCAGTGGCCTTTCAATTTGCAGGCCAGCACTCAATCCATTGGGCCACACCAGCCTGGGCTCATGAACCAATGGTTCCAAACAAGTGCTTCTCAGGGTATATATTTGCCAACTCTTACTTTGTTCTCCGATCATCTTTGGTGATTAGTTTCATGACAGAGCATGACATCAGGCTTGTGGGTCTGAGCCTGGCACACTTAGCTTCATGAGGCAAAGACTGAAATGTGTGGTGTTGGTTACAAAGGGGAACAAGCAAAGAGGGCACAGCCTATCTCCATTACTATAAATAATTGAATGCTTAGATTATAAAAATGTAACTGGAAGAATATGCTCCAAACTGATCTGTTAATCATGGCTGTCTTTGGGAGGTGACTTTATAAGGGAGAGTCACTTCCTATATTTTTTTCCCTTCAAAATTTGGAAAATGAATGTGTATTATTCCATTGGTGAACAGAAATAAAATTTAAAGTGGATTGGGGTTAGTGATAGTGTTCTTAGATAAATAGAAAATTACAATAAGGTTGGTAAAGAAAAACATAACAATTTTCTACTATACACAACAAATACACTTGCATTTACTACGTACAGAACAGGGTAGGTAGTCCAATAGAATTTCAGTGATGGATATGATCTGTATCTGTGGCCCAATATAGTAGCCACTAGGTGTATGTGGCTACTGAGTACTCAAATGTGGCTAGTCCAACTAAGGAACCTAATTTTTTAGTTTTATTTAATTTAAACTTAAATAGCTGCATATGGCTATATTATATATACTGTATTTGGACACACAGGTCTGGGAAAAAGAGTGTCAGCAGGGGCAGGGAGAGACCAGATTGGAAGCCAAGAGATTTACTTAAGTCATGTACTGTTTTGCTGTCTATCCAGTAGGGGTAATCTATGTACTCTAGTTCTGTAAATGAAGTGAGAAGAGACACTTGTTTACACTTACTTGTAAAGGTAACAGCATTAATTTCAACACCCCTTTTACATCCTCCTAACGTTCAAGTGTTCCAGTGATAGAAGAGGGAGCTGACCTTAAAAACTTTCTCCTCCCTCCATTATCTTCTATTATTCAATGTTCTTGTTTTGAGACTTCTCCCACTAAACCTTCAGCCATTCAATATATAATTTTATTCTCAACTTTTTAAGAATATCTGTAAGATTATTATATATAATACAAGTCCCCTAATACATTAGACTGGGTTGAAATTGCAGTGTAATGTGATATACCTGCACAATTTGTCAAATTGATGATAAAGGTTAAAGTGGGTTGAAGGATGGGGTATGAGGGAAGGGGGATATCTCAAGAGAACCAGACTGGTATGGTCAGCTAAACTATAGCAAGATTTTTTTCCCCAGCTGTCTTCTTAACTGGTGTATAACGTCTGCTATTAGCTGCTGGCAACTTTCCCGAGGAAGCAGATTATGATAGTGAGCTATGTTCCTTCTCTGTTGCTAATTTCACCCCAATGTTGGAACCAGAAGTTCAATAGTGAAAGCTAAAGCTGCCAGCAACAGAATCACAGGAGCAATCAGAGTCCTTTACCAATGGCAGTAACAACCCAGTTGTCTTTTGTTCCTCCAGCACTGCCATCCATCACATTTGCCATCAAACGTACTGGTAGAACAACCAGTCCTCCTATGTGGTTTCCCAGGGAAAGCAGTTGTTTGGCCTAGTGTTTTATTAACATCAGGTTTTCCTGTCTTACTCTTGCATTTGAACCCAAACACGTTGACCGGTTTGCACACAGTAGGGTTGGTACAAGAAGGCATAGTCCATCTTGGTTGGGTATCTTGTACTGTCACAAAAGAGAGTTTTATAAACAAAACAATTCTGAGATGCTAAAACTACATCAGGCAAGTTATTATTCAGTCAAAAATGATGCTGTCTGTAAGTATAGATTCAGCACTATAAATATATTGCCAAAAGCTTTCTTTTCTGACTTGCTCAGAAAGAAAATCACTAACCCTACAAATGTGGCTCCCAGTCTTTCTGGTAACACTGTAGGACCTTTTTGCATAATTAGAAGGGATTTATTTAAAGCTATAAAACTCCTGTTATAACCCTAATATTGCACTCTATAGACCCATACTTAGAAATTGTCCGTTAAGAATTCACCCACCACTGTCCACTGTTCCCAAAAGGCTTTACTGCTTTACATTATTAAAAAATATAAAATTCTCTAAAGCATCAACACATTCATCTTTTTAATGTTATAATTTCCACTAAAACTTTAAACCAAGAAATATTAGGGAAAAGGCAAATCATTAAATATGTTTAAAGCTACTGCCTGGGTAGAGTCTGACTACAGAGTCTTCTGATTGTAGAAACATGACAATTAGCCGGACGAACACAGGTTTTGGACACTGTCAAGCTTGGGTTAACCACTGGTTCTGAATGTTATTTGTAGTATTAACTATTTTACCTGATTTTTCTGAGCCTGCTTTCTCATCTGTAAAATAAGTATATTACCTATGATAGGGAGCTATTTGGAAGACAAACAATAAATTAAAACACCTGACACAAAAAAAAGGCTGTATTAAAGACCTTTAAAGCTCGGGACTATGGTGCCAAATCAGTCAAGGTATTAGTAGAAAACAGAGAACACACTCAAACTGGTAACTTGAGGAAGGTTTAATAAAGGGACTACTTACAAAGACATGGGCAGAGTTCAGGGAAACCAACAAGGAATGATGGAACAATCCAGAGCTAGTAAAGTAGTCATCCTTTCTGTCCGTAGACTTGAAGGGGCAAAGGGAAGGAGCTAGAAACTAGAGAGGGCTGCTTAACAGGAGTCATGGTCTTTGGTAGAGAGACATAGGTAACCCACGTGAGCTGATTTCTCAAGCCTTTCGATCTTCTGAGGGTGTCACTTCAGTAATTGGATCAACACAACCTGAAGTGAGAGGGCAAAGGAGCCTGTTAATGCCATCCCCATGGGCCAGCCACTCCTGGGTCCCAGAAGAGGATGAAGTAGTTCTGAAGGGAAAATGAAAGATAATCAGCACAACCTCTCTCCCAACATAATTCAAATTACTAAATTGTTATCCACAAAACTTGCATGTATGCTGAAGTTAAAATATTTTCTTTCCAGAACATATTTTATTTTTGTTTCTTTTTCCTGGGGGTGGGGAGAGAAAAGAGGTGGAGGGAGAGCGGGGGGGAGAAGGGGAAGACAGGAAGAGAGGGAGACTTTCCAGAATTTTTTATTGTAAAGTTCTTTTATTAAAGCAGAATTTGTCTCAGTCTTTTTGTGGCTCTGCTTTGCAGGCACCTTAAACACATGCCTAGATAGCCTAGCAGGGGTCTCCAACCTTTTGGCATCTCTGGGCCACACTGGAAGAAGAGCTGTCTTGGGCCACACATTAAATACATTGCAACACATAATCACAAAAAAAATCTCATCATGTTTTAAGTAAATTTATGATTTTGTGTTGGGCTGCATTCATAGCCATCCTGAGCCTCCCTGGTAGGAAAGCCCTGGGCTCAGTACTTGTATACAGAAGCCTCAATGGTCTCAATTCCTGAATGCTCACTCTTTTTTGAGAACCCAGAATTAATTTAGAAGGAATCTTAGGGTTTTTCTGTTTAGGTACTCTTCATTAGGAATTTAGGAACTGGATTTTCTTAGATTCAAAAAATCCTATGGTAGTAAAACTTACAATCCTACTGGATGAAGGGAAAGTTTTCAGTTTCTTATCAAAGAGATAAAAGAAATCAGGACATCAATTTCACATTGACATTTTTATTAACGCCAACTGTTTTTTTTTAATTATTATTTTTTTAAAACAATAGCACAAAAATGTTTCAAGGAAGCAGTCTCACAATCTGATGACCTTCTGAAGTACAGTTAAGCCACACCAAATATGAATTCCTGTTAATAACACAAAAATATTTTTTAAAAGAAAAATAAAAGGAAGAGGGGAAAAAAGAAAAGAAAAACCATAGGGACAGAGAAAGGAATGAGATTTAGAGTTAAAACTCACGGGATTAGATAGGTGAGGCTTGTTAGTAGGATACACTGTTGAAGCAAAGAGAGGCACACCACAGGCTTATAGTCTTTGTTGCTGTTTTTTACCAGTTACCACTAATACATAGGCCCTATAGCAGTTGCCACTGACTTCTCACATGCCCAAAATGAATCAGAAGAAGCCAGTGTTGATACTGTCATAAAGAGGTTTCACAGTTGGCCTAAGACAACTAAGACCATTCTCAGCAGAATAACTCCTTCAGAAAGGTCTAACTGAAAATCTTTTCATTTTTATTGTCTCACCTTTATGCCTTTCAGGGTTCTAAAAAGTCATTTAAAAAGAAAGAAAAAAAAATAATGTATATCAGTTTCTCTTATTTAATGTGGCTATAAAAGATGTTTCCTTATTATTTCTTTATCTCTAAGAAGGACATCGGGGATGGATGCTGGGGTGGAACTAAGGGGAGGAAAAAAACCCAGACCTGGATAGGTCGTTTTTTTCTTTTTTCTTTTTTTTTGGCCAAGGGATCACACAGAAGGGAAGGCAAGGAGGAAAACTACAATCCTTGGTTTGGATTGAGTTATGCAGGAAAATATGTCTTCCTGATCAGTCCCCATGCCAAAAAAAAAAAAAAAACCCCACTTGGAATTATGCACAGATTCTGCCTATGATATACCAGCTATCAGCCTTTCATGTTTAACCATTCCCCACAATGGACGCTACCCTTGGCTTGTAGGCTGCTTGCAGAACCCACTTCACAAAAATCCTCTTCACCCAGAAGCCTCTAGTTTCCTTTTGGTACATTATAAAAACAGAACATCTGTCATTAACAGGAGAGTGTTAAATACTTTTAACCACTGACAAGGCTTCAGGAAGTTTCACAGTTTCATTATGCTCTATTTTATTACTATCATATTTACATTTTTATTTTTTATTATTATGTTCTTTTTTTTTTTTTTTTTTTTTGCTGAATTGCTGATTTTCCTTTTTCAATAGATTTTAATTCTGGAGTGTGAGCAGGAACCAGTTAACTACATTCATTGTCCAACCCCCACTGGTTTGAAAGAAGACTCCAAATTCTTGGTATATGAATCAGCTGTTCGGTAGCTCCACCTTATCCCTGCAGGGAAGCAGCAGAACCGCAGTGGCGGCATGCTCAGGGTTCACGCTGTGGGTGGCGAGGCCTTTCGCTGAAGGAGGTACTGGTGGATGCTGTCAGCATCTCGCTTTAGCCAAGCAGCATTTAGCAGGATATTCTCACAACACTGCTGGATGGTACGCTCAGCTGAAGGAGCTGGGTGACTCTCGAAGAAAGCCTGGTATAAAACAATTCAGAATGTAGGATCATTACTAGCAATAGTAAGAGGTCAGTACCACAGATCATGAAAAAACACCCATTGGTCTGTAAAGGATTCATAAGCTTCACTGACAGTTTAGCACTGCGATTCCCAGGCAAAAAGAAAAGCAGCAGCTCCTTGAACCTGCCTACAGGAATTCTCTCCTAAGTAGTATATGCTTAAAACCGAATCAAAAGTTAATGGTAAAGAGACAGAACTTACAACCTTTCTTTTAGGCTCACTGACCAGTGGTTAATCTAGGCTTTGGAATAAGGCCTGAGACTTGAATCTAGGCTCGATCATGTAATGGCCTATGACTTGGAGTAAGTTAACTGCTCTAAGTCTGCTTTCTCATCTATGGGAAAACATTTAGTCGAGAAGATTAAAGAGACATATAAACCCATATAAACCATCAGCATAATACCTGGCACAGAGTACTCAGGACTCAACGCATTTTGGCTGCTTCAAATAAAGATTGTAAAGGATGATAAAACCAAGAAGCTTACATTGCTGCTATACCCTAATAATTTAATACTCCATTGACTCAATTTTTCCAAACAATAAAACTATCTCTGATTTTATTATAATTTATTACAATGATTACTGATTCAAGATCGAATTCATCTTCTAATGAAATCTACCTGGTTTCACAGAAAACAAAGCCAACTCTTAAATACCAACCAGCAAAAGGATGAGGTCTTTTTTTGGAACTAGTACTTACTAAAAGAGAGAATGACTAAATCATCAGATCAAGTCTAGATGTTTTTAAAAATCAATAACCTCATTTACACAGATGACAAGGGCTCCTGCTCCAAGGCTCCTGATCATGGTTGGATTCTTAGGGTTCAGGTTAGATGTAAGATTTACTTTTGTAACAACACCACCATTTACACAAGAGAAACCGAGGAATTATCCTTGACTTTCTCCCTAGCCCCCAGGTATGTTCACAACACAGAGAAGCCATTCAGTATTTGCTGAATTAAAGATTAACAAAATCAGGTCCCTAAATCTCTTTTATTACTCCACCTCCTCCAACCTACTATATCATCCTTGCTTAGAGGGTTAGCTTCCCAACATCTTTTCTTCTTTTCCAACTATTCTCCAGACTGCAGCCAGGCCAAAATTTTTATAATACAGATCAGTTCAAGTTGCTCCTTTCTTTATAAGCCTTCAAGGCCTTTACATTCTTTGAAAAATTTTAATATGGCCTTTAAAGTCCTCCATGGTCTGGCTTCTACCCACACATCACACCAGCCTTAGCTTGTCCACTGCCTGCCCCTCCAAACCCATTATATGTTTTTCTCCTTCAGCGTACTTATCTTTACAATAAATTGTTTCCATAATACAATGCACAATACTAAACGAAGGTGAAGAGCAAGTCTTTCACTGTTTTTTCAAGATCTGAAATCTTAAAATCTTATTCCTGCCAGTGGCTCAGAGAGTGAACCAGGTGTGGAATTTTCAAATCCACACCTGATAACCTCCTTGCCTTCAAAGAGATGATGGTGAAAATGACATTTTATATGAATACTTCACAATTAAATGCAATGGAAGGCTTAAAGTTAACATTTCCCTAATTGGTGTAGATTTCTCCTCCAAATGCTGAACTTCACCACTATACTGATTATTAACCTTTTGAAGGCTAAGAGGGAGAATTCCTATATAGTCACTTACACAGGTTATTAGAAAGGGAAAAAGAACTACTATCAAGGACCTACTCTGTTCCAGCCCCACTATGTTACTTAATCTAAACAGAAATCTTATCATCACTCCATTTTACAGATAAGCAGACAAATTCATAGGGGTTAAAAAACTTTCTTGAAGTCAAATAGCTAATATAGAGCAGAGCAGAGCTTTACACCCAGGACAACTGGTTCCAAGTTCCACATTCTTTGAACTGTATTTCAACCCCCTCAAATATGATTCCAACTCTAAAGTCTTCAGGCATTAAAGAATCAACCTAAGCTGTCTTTCTCCAAGCAAAAAAAAAAAAAAGAGACACTAAAGTACATTACCCCAACATGTTATGATTATAGCTTGGTTAGTGTTTTTGTTTACTAGATTGAAAAGTGAAAAGTTAACAGTACTTACCTTAACCTCTCCAGCCATTTTATCAACTGCAAATCCCTCAACTGATAGCTGGAAAAAACAATGGTTTAAATAGTAAGTGCAACTAAAAGAGGCTTGGAACAAACTTCATTCATCCTAAAAATGAATTGTTCTATTCTCTCCCAACTTCAGTTTGTTCTAGAGGGTGCAGGATGGGTGATGGAGAAGCCCTTTAATAAGGCTTAATAACTAAGGAAACTCTTAAAGAACAAAGACCATAATCTATGGGTCTAGTGAATCATGAAAGTCTCTCAATAACATTCATGATAAGCAAGCTACTCGAAATAAAAATCTTCACATACCTTTATTAGTCTGGATATTAAGAATCCTCCCTGGTATCGATTATAAAGTTCTTCCCAGTTGTCCTTTATAAATTTCCAAGCAGCCTTCCTTCCATGCTTGCTGCCTCCAGCCACTCCACCAATTACTGATACAGTGTCCTGCGGACGTACCTCTTCCTAAAAATGGAAAGAGAACTGAAAATCTACTGTATCCAAAACATCTTCTGGTGCCAAAAAAAGGGCAAATGTTGTTGAGGTGCCCAAGTAATTGCATTGAAGATATTCATTCCCTGTTTTAGGAATAACTGGCACCAGAAACTTCCAACAAAGGGGATGTTTAACCTAAAGATCAGCCAAATTGAGAATAAGGCATTGAGACTGGTACAGACAGTCCATTCAACAAATACTTGCTTCGGCTTCTTCTACAGGGTAAAAAAGGGAAGAGATAGAAAGCAGGCATAGGGATAAGTCAGTTTTCCAGTTTATTTCCTCTCCCAACTATTCTGACTCTTACCACTAGAAGAAGATAGAGGGGTCAGTAACAAAAAATAAAAACAGCTCATTCCAGTTTTCCTAGACCAGCAATTTTCAACTGATGTGCTGCAAGAATTTTTAAAACATGCAATACCTGACTACTTAGTTGGGGGCACTGACCTCTTTTCCCTTAGATTGTCAAATAAAAAAATGACAACAGTCAATACAACAATAGCTATCAGTGTGAATGAATCAAAATTATACCTTTTTTTTTTTTGCCAGATTGGCAAAAAATATGTTTTTGGTGTGGCGCAAAATTTTAGTAACTAGTTTATTACATGTGCCATGAGATGAAAAAGGCTGAAAATCACTGTCATAGACTAAGAGGAAGCCTTACTCTATGGTTAAGGTAAATCAAGAAGATACTGAATCAAAGGCACTTGCCACAGATCAGTGGGTAAAAATTCTCTCTAAAAGTAGTTTTCATCGTAACTTACTGAAAGTGCAAACGTGAGGACTTTTTGAATCAATTCAGGTGAAGGAGTAGCCCCAAGGACTCTTTCAATTCGGTTTTTCTCTTCCTGCATATCTGCTTGCTTGTGAAGCTATAGTGAAAAAATAAAGAGAGATAGTTAACTCTCCCCTGGAAGTTACACATATGCTTACATGAGCTTCTTCCCCAATATAATGAAACTTTTGCTCTACATTCTAATTGGCTACGATTGCAGGGTATGAAATTAACATAAGAATACTTTTCAAACGTTTAGGCACTAAATTCCTCAGATGCATTTTAGTAAGTCACTACATTTAAGTGCTTGCTTTATGAATGGCTTGTCCTCAATCTGAACAGTTTACATCAAGGTCTCCATGGCCAACTTCTTTACACCACTGACATCTGACTAATGTTCTATATTATATGAACAAACCAATCACTACTAATCCCACCGATGATCATCAATTTAATTTACAATGGTGAAAAATATATAAGATGCATTATTGAAAATAACATTTTAAGAATGGTGACATAAACATGTTCTTGATACATTAAGTAAAACAAGGAGAGACAAAGCAAAATTATTTTTAATTTTTAAAAATTTAAAATGAAGGGGAAAAAACCCTGAAAACACATCAAAATGTTAACATTAATTAATGGTCTCTGATCAGTGGCCTTATGCATCATTACATTTTTATTTTTTAAAAGATTTTATTTATTTTTCTTAGAGGGAAAGGGAGGGAATAAGAAAGGGAAAGAAACATTGATTGGTTGCCCCCTGTAAGTGCATCAACTAGGGACCAAATCCACAACCCTGGCATGTGCCCTGACCAGGAATTGAACCAGAACCTTTCGCTTTTCGGGATGATGCCCAATCAACTGAGCCACCAGTCAGGGCTTTCATTACATTTTAAAACTGCAGTTAGCAGCACATGCTGAATGCAGAAGAAAATAGAGAAGAATAAAGAAAAACAATCAAGTTACTACTATACATACTTTATCAAATCAAAACTAAGATTATATTGTATGTGCTATTTTGTGACCTGATATTTTAAAATTACAGGTGAGTTTTATTTTCTTCTTTCTGCTTTTCTAGTCTCTAAATCATTCATACTTAATATACAAAATCTTTTTTCATAATCAGAAACAAGATATTATATACTTAAAAAAATCAGAACTACAAATGTATATGAGATACCTCTCCAAGACAACTTAATTTACACACACTCTCAATCGTTTTCACCCCCTGAGGATTTAACACTGACCACTGTCTGGAGACCCCATCATAGCTACTAGTTTCCTCTTCCTTTCCTTTGGACTCTTTTGAGGAGCAGTGTGGTAAAATACATAGGAAATCTGGAGACCTGGGTTCTAGTCCCAGTTTGCCTCTAACTAGCTGTGTAATCTTGACCAAGCCTTTAATCTCTCTGGGTCTCAGTTTCCTCATCTGTAAAACAAGTGGGGTGGACAGATGATTTCTAAGGTCCTTTTCAGGTCTAGTACTCTAGGTATGAAAAATGCTTTCAGGAAGCATTTTTTCCCCCAAGGAGAACCTGTTACACTAGTCCACTAGGTGGCACCATAACACCCATTTCAAATATACTTTGAATTAAAGTTACTTTTTATCCTGCCTCATTTTTCCTAAGTTACTAACAAAAACAATCCTCCTCATCTCTTATCAACTGTTTTTTAAGAAGTCTGATTCTATTTTCATGAGAGCTCTTTTCACAGTAAAGCTGAATTATTGTGAGCTCCCTTGTGTTAAGCAGGTGGAAATTCTCATCAAACATGCATACTAGTATAAATTCTTTAAGGTATGCCATGACATGAAAATGTGAAGGTAACTGTCATGAAAATTTCAGAAACCCTATTTTGTCTCATACCCTTTATGGAACAAATAAAACCCACAAAATATCTCATTTTGTATGCAAAGAAATACATGATTTATAGTATGCACAGGTTCACAGAATATTTAGAATAAGAAGGGAACTTAATGTCATTTAGTTGAAAAGTAAACCCAAAGTATGCTTTTACATTAGGAAGGAAACCCTTATGCAAGATTGCTAAGGGAGTACATTTTGAGATACAGTGTCTTAAATAAAGTTTATATTTTTCGGAACATTCTAATCTTTTAGATAGGATTTGCTTAAAACTAAAATCTTAGAAATTAGATTTGCAATTCTGATCCAATTGGGATCAGAAAGTATTCTTAATATATTATAGATGAAAGTATAAAAGCACATCCCATGCCTATCCTGTTCATCCTCCTGAGTGAAGATCTTTCAATAAATGGGCTTCGCGGGTCTAATAGATGATGTGAATATTTAGGCACATTTTGCACACTTTATTTTATTTTTATTTAGCTTTAAAAAAACATTTTATTCATTCATTTTTAGAGAGGGAAAGGGAGGGAGAGAAATATCAATGTGTGGTTGCCTCTTGCACATCCCCTACTAGGGACCTGGCCCGCAACCTAGGGCATGTACCCTGACTGGGAACTGAACCAGTGACCCTTTGGTTCACAGGCTGGCACTCAGTCCACTGAGCCACACCAGCCAGGGCTGCACATTTTATCTGATGGTAATAAGAAGACTCAGCTACCTTTACCTGTAATGCAACCAATATAGTCAAGTTATTTCTTAGACTACTAACTGCATGGACAGAGACTAGAGATATCACCTGTTATACAGAATTAGGATTTTAGAACAGGTCACTGCCATTGTAAGTACATGGAAAGTTTTGCCTATATATTTTTTTAAGCCAGGGTTTAATTATATGCCAACCACTCTGGGAAAACTACAGAAGCTATGCAGCCAGGTGAATTAATTTCTTCTCCATTCCTAAGAGGCACTGGCATAGTTCAAAACCTTGAGATACCTGATCAACTATCCCTTTTCTAAGCATAGAAACAAACCTTTGTTTAAAATGGGCAGAACCTCAAGTAAATTTACACTGAAGGGGAACATTTTAAGAACTTCACTTGTTAATCAAAATTAATAAACATTTCTGTGTTAAGACTGAAGATACAGACACAGCCCTGGCTGGTGTGGCTCGGTGGACTGAGTGTTGGCCTGCAAACCAAAAGATCGCCAGTTCAGTTCCCAGTCAGGGCACATGCCTGGGTTGTCGGTCAGGTCCCCATCTTGGGGCATATAAGAGGCAACCGATCAATATATCTGTATCTCTCACACATCAATGTTTCTGTCCCTCTCTTTCACCCTCCCTTCTCCTCTAAAAGTAAAAAAAAGATTGAAAATACATGAACTTGTAAGTAAAAATAAGAAGTAAAAAAAAATATCATATTGGAGGTATACATGAACAGGCATTATACAAGGTCTGTCCAGAAAGTATCCATCCATGTCATATGAAAAAGAGACATTTATTGAAGATACAAGATACAAAAAACATTGTATATACGACAATGACACCTCAGTCCCCTTCACAGCAGGTACCTTGGGACCTCACACAATTCTTCCAGCATCTCTTGCACTGTTGAAAACACTCTGCAAAATCCTTTGTTGGACTTGCCATCAGCTGCCCGTCGTATTTTCCTGAACCTCACTGATGGTCAGAAATCTCTTCCCTTTCAAAGGTGGTTTTAGTTTTGGGAAAAGCCAGAAGTCGCAGCATGCCAAGTCTGGGTTGCAGTGGGGCTGAGTCACCTGAATGATTTGATGTTTCGCCAAAAAAGTCTGCCGAAGACGTGATGCGTGAGTGGGTGTGCTGTTGTGATGAAGCTGCCAATCACCAGTTGCCCACAGCTGTGGCTGTTTTCATCCTACTGCATCTCTCATCCAAGAAGAACATTGAGGTCGTACTCCTTATTAATTGTTTGGCCTGGAGCAGTATACTTGTGATGGACAACAACTTCTCAATCAAACAATACAGTCAACATCTTGATCTTGCTGTGACTTTGCTGTGTCTTCTTTGGGCAAGGAAAACCAGGCAAGTCATTGGGACAACCAGGTCTTCGTTTTCAGTTCATAGCCACAAACTCACGATTCACCTCCGGTTATGACCTTCTTGAGGAAATCTGGTTCAACTGTAGTGGTTTGAATCAAGTCATTAGCAACTGCAGCATGATGTTCCTTCTGCTCTGTTAGCAGAAGATGAGGAACAAACTTTGCTGTGACACATTTCAGCCAAGATCCTGTGTCAAAATCTTGGACAGAGTAGGTTTTGGAATCCCCAGATCAGCTTCTAGTTCTCACAATGTCAGTGAAGGATCTTTGTTGATTGTAGCCCGTACTCATTGAACATTCTCAGGTGCTCTGCTTATTGCAGGTCTTCCAGAACGTAGATTACTTTCAACAGATTCTCGACTATCTTTGAAGCATTTGTGCCACACTTTTATTTGCACTGTACTCACTGCACTGTGCCTTAAAGCCTTCTGAATCATCCAAATAATTTCTGCAGAGGAATGTTCAAGCTTATGTGAAATTTGATGCAGGATGACTTGCTCAGTCCTTTTGAATGTGATGGCCACACAGTACACATGCTCACTCAATAGCATCTGCCGCCCACACTGACTACTACAGTGAAGTCATCACTGTTCATGTATGTGCATTCCAGTCCACTCTCCTTGGCTGCCAGGTTACATGGATGTCACACAAACTGTTCTCATTATATTAAAAATGGATAGACTTTTTCCGGACAGACCATGTATATTTCTCCCATAGTTTATTAATATTTGCAGTCTGAAATATGCATACCTGTATTTTTTTTTTTGCAGGACTTTTTTTAACCACATAAAACTCATACTATCTGCGTTAATCCAGGCTCAAAAGTAGAAAAGTAGAAAAGCCCTTTCCGACTTTACCCACCTTCATCATAACATCTAAGGTAGTGCCATCACCATGCTTTAAGACCGTCAGATAGACCTACAAGAGAATACAGGAACACAAAAAGGAATCTGATTAAATGTATCTTGTTCCAAATATTCTGTTAAGAAAAGACAGAAAGCAAGTTAAAAAAATATTATAAACAGCTACATGTAAATGTTACATACAAACTGTGGCAAGGAACTTAGAGCCCATGAAAAACAGAAAGGTAGATGGCATGTCGTATGTAAGAACAGAAAACACCAGCTTTCTCTAGGGAATGTGCATTGATAATCACCTTTCGACATCATAATGCGGACTGAGAAACTTCAAACAAGAAGCTGGCTACAAACCACCTATATGGAATATATTAAAATAGCGCCTAACATGATTTTCAGGTCAATACTCAGGTGATTTTTAGTTACTATTAAATACATTCCACAATATACAGAATGATGCAGTCATCTAAATGTCAAGATAATTCATTATGAAAACCTACAGGACTCCTCAGATCAGCAGAGAGAATCTGTTTCCCTTCCACATGGTCCTTAAACCGACGACGGGCTTCTTCTAAAGTTGCTTTATGTCCTGCTTTTCCTAGTTTGCCCAGGACCAAGCCCCTCAGGAGTGCATCTAGATGACCTGATTGAGAGGTAAAAGAGACAGAGAACTACTTAAAAAGCCTACTTTTACAAATATGCCACCTAGATATCTTATAACTGTGTTATACCATTCTACAATCTTAAATAAACAGAATTAATTATCTTAGTACTTGAAACAACACCTGATTTATCAAATCATAAGAGTGAAATGGAGTGCTAAACAGACTAGACAAGCAAATAAACTGCTGACTTTGTCTATATTCACAAATGCTAACTATATGTGTTTAAATGTTCACTCCATCTAGGTAATTACACAATTAAGGATTATATGAGAAAGAACAGGGTTAGATCATGCAATTTTAATGCAAGACACAGAGAAAGTCCACTTAATTAACTATATATAAGAAATTGAAATCTTAAGATGGTTAAAATAAAAATCTGACGGATCTTTTACTCCAAAGATATGCAAACTGCCAATAAGCACATCGAAGATGTTCAACATCATTTGTCAGTAGGGAAATATAAATCAAAACCACAGTGAGGTACCACTTCACACCCAACAGGATGGCTAATTAAAAAACAAACAAACAAACAGACAGACAATAACAAGTGTTGAAAAGGTTGTGGAGAGATTAGAACCCTCATACATTGCTGGTAGGAATGTAAAACAGTGTGGCCACTGTGAAAAACAATCTGGCAATTCCTCAAAAGGTTAAACACCAAGTTACTGTAGGACCCAGCAATTCCACTCTTAAGTATAGGTCCAAGAGAAATGAAAGTATATGCCCACACAAAAACTTGTATACAAATGTTCATAGCAACATTCGTAATAGTCAAAAAGTAGAAATAATCCAAACACCTATCAACTGATGAATAAACAAACAAAATGTGGCACTACATATCCATACAATGGAACATTATTTCGGCTATAAAAAGGAATGAAGCGATACATGAAGCATGAATGAACCTTGAAAACGTGCTAAGTGAAAGAGGCCACACACAAAAGGCCACAAAGGGTATGATTCCATTTATGTGAAATGTCCGGAATAGGCAAATCCATGAGACAGAACCCTGACTGATATGGCTCAGTGGGTTGGGCATCATCCTGAAAAGTGAAAGGTTGCTAGTGCAATTCTAGGTCAGGGCACATGCCTGAGTTGTGGGTCAGGTGCGAGAGGCTACTGATCGATATGTTTCTCTAGCACATTGATGTTTCTCTCCCTCTCTTTCTCCTTCCCCTCCCTTCCCTTCCCTTCCCTTCTCCCTAAAAATAAGTAAATAGAGTCTTAAAAAAAACAAACCAACTATGCCCTAGCTGGTGTGGCTCAGTGGATTGAGCACTTGTCTGTGAATCAAAGGGTCACTGGTTCAGTTCCCAGTTGGGGCACATGCCTGGGTTGCGGGCTGGGTCCCTGGTGTGGGGCACATGAGAGGCAACCACACACTGAGATTTCTCTCCCTCTTGCTCCCTCCCTTCCCCTCTCTAGAAATAAATAAATAAAATCTTTTTAAAAATCTATGAACTAGAAAGCACAATAGTGGGTTGCCTGGGACTGGGGAGTGAATTAGTGGGTTACCAGAGAATGGGGAGTGAATGTCAATTGGTATGGAGTTTCTTATGAGGGTAAAGAAATTGTTCTGGAATTAGATGGTGGTAAAAGTTGTGCAACCTTGTGAACATACTAAAAAACACTGAATGGTATTTTTAAAGGGTACATTTTATATTTGTTATATATCAAAAAAATTACACTAACACACAAATCTGATGGATTTGCAACAGTACAGTGGCCAAAAAAGTTCTGGTATATTTGCACTTGCTTCAGCAGCACATACGCTAAAATTGGAACAGCCCTGGATGGTGTGTCTCAGTGGATTGAGCAATGGTCAGTGAACCAAAGGGTCTCTGGTTCAATTCCCAATCTAGGGCACATGTCTGGGCTGTGGGCCAGGTCCAGTAGCGGGTGCGTGAAAGGCAACCATACATTGATGTTTCTCTCCTTCTTTTCCCTCCCTTCTCTCTCTAAAAATAAATAAATTTAAAAGATTGGAACAATACAGAAAATATTAGCATGGCCCCTGTGTAAGGATGACATGCAAATTTGTGAAGTATTCCATTTCTGAATGTTCTAAAATGTGAAGGCAGTTGCTTGTGTTTAAATGTGAACAAATAAAATTTTATTGTTTTGCACTAAAAAAAAAGTTGTGGTATATTCGTACAATGAAATACTACTCAGCAATAAAAAGGAATGAACAACCTGGATCAGATGGAGTTACAGAAGCCAGATACAAGAAAAGAATAAATCTGATTCCATTTATATAAAGTTCTAGAAGAGATAATATTAATGTAGGGTAAAAGAAGTCAGAATAGTGTTTGCCTCCCAGAACAAGACTGTCAGGAGAAAATATTACTTTTAGTTATTAGTAGATGACAGAAAATAATTACATTTATAGCTCTGAAGTCACCATTCTCAACCTTCTCTCACAGAGGAGAGAACACATGTAGAAGGCCAAATAACTTCCTTAATTCAGAAAACTGACCCCTGTGTCTCTCAACACCTTTACAAGTTGTATATAAAGTATTTATGGTAATAATAAATAAAATAATCCAAAATTCCCTATAGCTTTTCTTCATTATGAAGAGCCTTTGGAACACATAAAAGACTTTCACGCCCACCATTTGTTTGTGCACAAATCATATTTGGCGATGAACACACATAACATAACCACCCCTGTTTTTATGTTGTGACCCATGTAAATTCTAAAGTAGGCATAAAAGACCTAAGTTTTAATTTCTAGCTAGCTGAATACATAGTGACATCTAAAAGATGATGCCACTGCCATTGTTAACCACAGGTGAGTAAAAAAGGACCAATTTCTGGTAAATTCGTTCACCATTCAGTATATCCATTACCTTCTCCAGGTTTGGGGTCCCAGCCTAGTCTCTCCCCTATAGGTGAAAAGATATCTTTCACAAACTCCTGGATTTCCTCATAGAAGTCTGTGTGGGACAAGAGAGTTGAGAGAATCCCCAGGTTACAGCTCAGGTCGCTCCATACAGTATAATTGGGCTCATTCACAAAAGCCTCCATGACTTTTAGAACCTCTACAGTGCTAATGATTCCAGCTCGAGCCTGGGATAGGAAAAAATATAAATTAATCTAGTCTTCAAACAAAAACAAAACAAAAAACACAAGCATGCATTTTTGGCATTATCGACTGCTAGTTAGTCATCTCTTTGGTTTACAGGAAATGAGCCTACATAAGCTCAAAACACTAGACTTTTATAGAATAATAATCCTATATGACAACATTCCTTATTTACATTTTTGGCAATTTATAAAAGAGCCACTTAAAAATATGCTGAAATCCCACCAATTCGGAAAGAATTTAAAAAATAAAATAGTTAACTTTCTATTTCTATTCAGTTTCAGGGGCCTTGGCTTTGTTTTTCTTTTGAAAATTTTCAAACTTTTAGAAAAGTTGCAAAAATATTTGGGGCTTTGGTTTTTGACAGAGGCTCTTTCAAAACTGGATCTGCAAACTGTGTCAACTTTAGCCTGTCCTTCACTAAAAGAACGCATACTGGAAGGCACTACAAATTCAGAGTCCTTTCAGAATTAGCTAAGAGAGTTAGGAAAAAGAACTTCTGTTACAGCGGCCAACTGCACAAACACACCACTCTCCTGGGACAGGTCTCTTTCAGCAATGAGATCAGCAGATGTGAGGTTTTGTGCATCAATGCTAATCTGTGTTTATACAAAGGAGGAATCCAAAACCAGTTACTGCAGAGGACAGGGAAAACTTCAAGTCCAATTTAAAGGAACACTAGGAGGAATCTGAGAATTTTATCACAGTCAAAGACATCTAGAAATTATCTAACCTATGTTTGTGTCATAAAGATAATACTACTAATTGCTGCTTTAAATCTCTCCTGGAACAAAACCAAACATAAATATAATTCTAAAGCTAATGGGCTTACTTGAGTAGTAATGGAATGTTAAAAAATTCTAAGCTTTCCCAGCAAAGTACAACCAGTATTTTAGAAAAATATAAATCACTCTGAATCAATTAAGCATTTATATAAAAAAAAATCTTATCAGTAGGGAAGTTTCTTCAAGGCTCATATCTATTTCTATTGAAAAGAATTTCTGCAATACAAAGGATATTTTAAGTACAGTTATAAAAAGCTGGCTTAAGAGTAGTGAAATGGGATATGTTTCCGGTAAATTGTATAGGTTCAATCTTGTCATGTTTGTTAATAGTCATTTGCTCTAATCCCAAAGACATTCAACCTTCAGGAAGAACTACCAGTATATTCTTCTAATTATGTTTCACTTAGACACTCCAAGAAAAACAAAATCCTTTAATCAACAAAATCCATCATACAACTTGAGAGAGGCTCACCAAGGAGAAGAGGTCATTCTGTAATCCAAGTCGATCCACAGGGGGCAGAGAAAGGTCACGAATGCCTGGTAATAAACTTTCCAGCATGGCTGAGCTATACTGGGTCCGATAAAACCCAACTGTTCCCAGGTTCAACTGAAAAGATATCCAGTAGGCATTATTAAAACAGTTGTATTTATTTTTTTAAGTTAATCTTTTGTAGGTGTGAAATGAGCTCTGGCTTTAGTATATCTGGATGAAAAACAACAAAGGTCTCATATGCCAATAGACAGGGATTAAAATGAAACAACACAAAAAGATAGAAATCAGTTATAAAAAATGAATAGAGAGGCAAAAGAAAACAGAAACTTGACGTGGTAGGGGCCCAAGCGAGGGATAGTAGGAAGAACATGACAGGGAGAGAAGAAATAATACAGATAAGCGTCTATTTCTAACTTCAGTAGATAGTTTTACAGAAAATACTTACTATATATAAAAACACTTGGACAATGGAATCTCTGAGGAAGACTAAGCCTTTACAAACATCGATCTATTGCGCCCAGAGCCTCAACAGAATAATAATTGCCAGGTCTTAGATTTTTAAGAAATACATGGACTTAAAAAACCATATGATTTTTGAAGTGAGGAAATCACTGACTGTCATTCTCTTTGATTGCCAACAATCAAAAATACTTCTGATTGTACTTACATACAAAATATTTCAATGGTAAAATAACAGTATAAGATATAAATATTTCACTATATAGAAATAGTAAAAAATCACCTCACAATTCTAATATAACCATTATTTTATTGATTAGCTTTATCTTTTACTTAGGAATAATGCCTTTATTTACCTAAATACAATCACAGTATACATTACTTTTTTCTCTCTTATAAGAAAATGTCATATTGCTATTTAATCTTTCAGATTATAATTTCAAATGGAAATATAGTGTTCCACTGAGTGTATTTAAAAAATTAAAACAAGCCCTGGCTGGTGTGGCTCAGTGGACTGAGCACTGGCCTGTGAACTCAAGGGTCGTGGGTTCAATTCCTGGTAAGGGAGCATGCCTGGGTTGCAAGCCAGGTGCCCAGTTGGGGGCGTGTGAGAGGCAGGTGATTGATGTCTCTCTTGCATGTTGATGTTTCTCTCCCTCTCTTTCTCCCTCCCTTCCTCTGTCTCTGAAAATAAATAAAATCTTAAAAAAGAAAAATTAAAACAGAAGGAGAAATGGCTCTTTTCAGAAAAGCATAAAAGTCCAGTCAACGTGTAATTCCAATGTGGGAGAAAAGTTTGTAGTAGATACTTTCATTATGAAAAGTACAGAGCGTAGGTTAATAGACATAATATTTGCCAACTGTTATTTTTGTAAAAAGGTTTTAAAATACCAGCTAAAGGAACTTCACATTTCAGTGACACAAACTGATTATTATATGTCTGCTCTCACTTGATTATGGCTGTAAACATATGATGACAACACATAATTTGAAGTTAACATGTCATTACAACGACAAGACAGTTCGAAATTGCAAGACTACAAATGTTGTGGTTAATGTGACTTTACACACAGTCTACTATTTTTTTTCCTCTTTAATCCTATCCCTTTGTAACTGCTTATCTTTCACTCTCTTCCCTGACATAAAGGCAAATATATAAATAATACTATTTGAAAACTGGCCCAAAATTTCACGCAAGAAAGTTTAGAAATGTTTTTTTCTTTGCCAAGTCCTAGTCTAAACAGAAGCAGAATTTAGAATCAGCCATAAAATGCATAAAAGAAGTGAGAGGAGTAAATCAATTTAGGTAAGATAAAAATGGCCATGCCATTTCTGGACTCACCTTTACCCATTGGTCTGGTTTGACATTCTTCAAAACCACATTCATCTCTGGCTTGTCCATGAGGATTTTCAGTTTGGCATGGTTGGGATCTTCACTGGTAGAGATGGTGATAGGGACCATCCACTGGGGACAGTCTTCTCCTTATATAAGAGAAGAACAAATAGAAAATTTGAAAAATAATTTTTCACTGTAAAAATTATAAGGCAAGGTTGAGAGACAGAACTGGTATTCTATGTATGGGCTCAAGCCTAACTATTAAGCCAATAGCTTATTTTGTTTAAAAATTTTTTTTTTATCCTCACCTAAGGACATGCTAAGAGAGAAAGGGAGGGAAAGAGAGAGAAACATCAATGTGAGACAGAAACATCAACTGGCTGCCTCTCATACGTGCCCCAGCCTGGGATGGAACCCAAAACCTAGGCATGTGCCATGATGGAAATCAAAACCCATGACCCTTCAGTTTATGGGACGACACTCTAACCAACTGAGCTACACTGCCCAGGGTGATAGCTCATTTTTAATATTTTTAATGGTACAAAAACTCTTTCAGATGACCTGAATAATATTGGTACAAAGGAAGACAATAACAACATCACAATAGTCTCATAAAAACAAAGTTTACTTATTTACAGGATAACAAATACAGCGATTTTAATTTAATTGTTGTTCTCCCTTTACAGAGCAATACAGACAGCAATGACTTTACTGTTTTAAAGAAATTTTGAGTGAGTGAAAGCCTTCACATAGCATTTAAAAACAAATACTCAGGTTCAGTCTTGAACAGGTATATACACTACTGAAACACTAAAGGGTTGGTTTTTATTTTTCTGATAGATATTATACACTCTGGGAACTGTTGGTTCTCATCATGAACAAGTCGTATCTAAAAGGCAAAGCTTTTGTAAAACAGATATATATACTCTCTTAGGTATCAGACAGCAAAACTGACTGCATTAAGATGCCAAACAAAAGAGGGTCACTGCCAGCAGCACATTAAAGGAAATGATTTAGTAAGTTATATAGCTTTTTGCTATCGGGCTAAGCCACAAATTAAAATTTCCTCGACACTGGGATATTTCAGGTTTTAATACTGCCTATATTGGTCATAGAGTATTAGAAAAACCTGCAAAACCAGTCAGTCCTACAATGAAGATTGCATGTATAAGGCAGAAAATGGCAACTGTGACACTAAGGGATTTATTTGGATAATATATCTGTCACCTAACTTATCAGGCATATTTATTAAAAGAGTAATTCTAAATGCTGAGGAAGATTTTAAGGGTGGAAGGCTGTACCACTTAACATTAGAAGGGTGCATCACATTTTGGAGGGTGAAACATGAAAAGGCATTGATGATCCTGATACGGACACCTACCCTTGCTGAGACCTACTATTTTATTTATTTTAAAGATTTTATTTATTTATTTTTAGAGAGAAGAGAAGGCAGGGAGAAAGAGAGGGAGAGAAACACCGATCGGTTGCCTCTCGCACACCCCCAACTGGGGACCTGGCCCACAGCCCAGGCATGTGCCCTGACTGGGAATCAAACCAGTGACTTTTTGGTTTGCAGGCCAGTGCTCAATCCACTGAGCCATGCTCTCAAGTGTGAGACTTGCTATTTTAGAGGAAGTCAAAAAGGTATAGAAAAATACTTTATTTTTTGATTTTTCAATTAATCTTCAATTTTCTGGGTAAAAGAGTCTAATGATATGTAGAAATATTGAAAAAAGCAGAGGTAAGAGACATAAACTCATGGAGTCCAACTATTTTTGTTTGAATTCCTACACTTTAGCTCATTAGAGAATTAACTCAAGGTGACTTTGAGCAATTTAACTAACTAACCTATGCCTCAGCTCCCTCATTTGTAAAATGGAAATAATTTTACCTACCTAATAGGTTTGCTGAGAGTATAAAATAAGGGTTAGTTATAGTGCTTAGCACTATAATACATCTAAATAATCATTGGGATTTGTTTGTTTACTTACTTATTATGCCCGAGAATTAAAAATAATAATAATTAGCCACCCACACAAATACGTATCAAGTCTTTTAGGGATTAAGGCCAGAGACATCACTTCTTGGGTGTTCCTATCATTCTTTATACACAGAGACACGGAATTTCAAAAGTCTAAGAATATGACAACATTAAAATACTTCATGAATCTCTTTTCTTGATTTGCTGGATTTCATTTTTATTCTATTACCGCTTCCTTGTTTTTATCAAAAATATTTAAAAATGGCCCTGGCTGGTGTGGCTCAGTGGACTGAGCGCTGGCCTGCAAACCAGGGGGTCGCTGGTTCGATTCCCAGTTGGGGCACATGCCTGGGTTGCTGGTCAGGTCCCCAGCTGCAGGTCTGTGAGAGGCAACTGCACATTGATGTTTCTCTTTCTCCCTTCTCCTCTGTCTAAAAATAAATAAATAAATAATCTTTGAAAAAGATATTTAGAAATGGATTGCTATTTCCTATTAGTTGGAACACCACTAGTACGGTATCCAAACACATTGATTGGTTGCCACATACAGCCACTTGCTTACCAGCATATGGTCCACTGGCACAGAACTTCCTTTGGGACAACTTCAGTAACCTGTCATCTTCTACCTGAAGAAGCAAAACAAAGGCTATTATAGTATAAATTTTTTTCTTTTTTGGAGGGCAACATTTCTGCAACAAAGAAGGTAAAACCAGTGCAATCAAATGTCTCATGGGTACATGAAATGCAATGGTGATAAAGATGATGCTACAGAATAGTGAAAATTCACTATTTCTTATTTAGGCTTCAAAATAATAGTAGTCTAAATAAAAGAGCAAGTTCTACATAATATGAGCTCTGAGAAAAGATATGTAGCCAGATAAGAACTTTAAAGATTAAAGTTTTCAAAGGGATACATAACAAAATAAAACTACAGCAAGTTATTTTAGATTAGCATATGAACTCAATATTCAGAATTCAAGTTTTTAGAATGACTGATAAACATGAAAGCAGCACACACCTTGTTTTCAAAGGATAAACTTTGCAATGAAACAAGGAAAGTAAGGGGGAAAAAACTAAAAAGCCAGAAACACAAAGACAACTACATATTTTTAAAAATACTTCAACAAAAATTCAGTCATTTATTTAATTTGTTATTAGTTACTATACCCTAGAACATTTTAAATAACCTAAGATATAACAAATTTAAGACCCCCTAAATCAAAATTAAAATTGGGCCAATGATCTTTATGGATAAACTGACTACTAAAGACGGAATTAAAAAACTAAAAAATCTGAATGAGAAAACAATGTCAATTGGATGCCACAGAGAAAGAACTAATGAAATAATACATCATTGATTAGTTATACTACATAAATTTCCCTGAAAAAGTTGAAAGGTGATGTTTAAATTCAGAAACAAAACAAAAATATTTAAATTTAGGAACTATAAAGTGAGAAACTGATCATCATCAAAATATTTTGTTATAGATCTCTCCTATTTTTAAAAGAATTAAAAGTCATAGATTGGGTTTTTATTGTAATGAAAATGGAGAATAAGTTTGGCTATGCTTATAGTAAAAAAAACACAACAAAGTGAATAAAGCCTTGAAAGTAGTTTAATGTACAGTTCATTGAATCTAAATAATATTGGGAGGAAGTGGGGTATTAGTGTTCTCTGTTCTCTGTGTTCTGCTTGAAGAAAAAATTATGGCCTAATAAGCTTTTTGTGTAATTATTAAATAGTTTAATACTTTTGAGGTGTTGATAGTTTTTTTTTTAAGATTTTATTTTTTTAGAGATAGGGCAGGGGAGAGAGGAGAGAAACATCAATATGTGGCTGCCTCTTGCATGCCCCCTACTGGGGACCTGGCCCACAACCCAGGCATGTATCCTGATTGGGGAATCGAACCAGTGACCCTTTCTTTCACAGGCTGTTGCTCAATCCACTGAGCACACCAGCCTGGGCGAGGTGTTGATAGTTTTTGAGGGAATAAAATCTGCAGAGGTGAAAGGAACGATCGTCTTTGTATGTTAATTCTTAAAACAGATAAAATGAAAGCTACTTGTCTACGTAAGAGTGTCAATGTCAAGGCTGATCAGATATCTCTTTCATGAAAGTCTAGTTCAAAATGGAGAAAGAAGGCTGGAAAGAAACAGAATGGTCACAGTGGTAAGTCACTAAACTTACTGATATTCTTTTCCACCAGATATGATTGATTGCATTCCCTAAATTAACTTTTCAAATGCTTGCAGCCAGTCTAACGGAGAGGTCCTCCAATGTGTGTACTTTATTATAAAATATAATCGTGTTTAAGGTTAAGATGTGGCTTTGGAAGGTTAACTTACACTGTAATGTACCATGTAAATTTGGGTGCATTTTGGGTGCATTTAAACCAGGGGCTGGTTTAAATGTCACCCAGAATTCTTAAAGTACAGAAAAGCAAATTTGACACCATTGACTGAATTTCATTTAATATAATATCAGACAACTGAGGGACTTTTTATAAGTTTACCTGTTCTGCTTCCACATAAACGAGGGGGAATCCCATTTGTTTGGTCCAGGTATTCATCACCGCTGCTATGGGTTTACCACTAGCACTTTCTAAACTTTCCCAGAGATCCTCTAGGAGATAAACACAAACAATGAAAATGTAAATGTTTACATTTTTATTTTCCTAAAAAAAGATCCAGAAATTTTATATAACTCTTGACACTGTGTTGCTGACCAACTCTTTGATTTTTTCACATTCAGGAAACAAACAGTGGGCCAAATTAATGTTCTCCTTGCCTCCCCATTAAGTTAACTCTATTACAAAAACTGGTCTTATAGTCTAAGATGTTCTTAATTGTTCCAACTTATTAAAAATTACAAATTACAGTAAACAAAAGACAAACAGGTGAATCTGAGTAAGAATAAATAGAAACAAACAAATGGAAACATGTTCAAGATCACTACTAAATAATCATTCACAAACATAAAATCATTATACCCATTCAATTAACAGAGTTTAAAAAAGCTGAAGATAGAGGACACATGTGTGGGACCAATGGGAGATGAGGCTATAAAAGTAAGCAGGGCTAAACTGCTGAAGACTCTGTATGGCTTACAAAGAAGTACTGACTTTATAGTGAAGGAAATGTGGCAACCTAAATATTTTTAATCAGTAGGGTGATACAATCAGATATTCACTTAAGAAAGACAACTCTAGCTAGCCTAAGAATGACATGAAATTGGAGAGAGCTGGGAAGGTAAGTAGTGAGTTAATAAGCAACTGCAGAACTCAGCGAAGAGATCACAAAGGCATGAATTAAGGTAAACGCAGTGAGAATAGAAAGAGGACACTGTATAAAAACAATGGATGATAAGTGAAGTGTATTTGAATTGCCAATTGTTCATAAACCAGAAAGCAAACCAAAAAAAAGGGACATGGTAGGTAGGCCTTGCTATTCAAATGTGGCCTATGAACTAGCAGCACTGGCTTCACCTGGGGGCTTCAGGCCTCACCCTAGACCTACTGATTTACAAACATTTTAATACACCCCACGTCATTGTATGTCCATTACAGTTTAAGAAGCACAAAGGCATAATCGATAAGATATAATTAAAAACAAAGAAGCACAAGGTACTTTCCTCATATATTATATACAGGCATACCTTGGATATACTGCAGGTTCTGTTCCAGACCATCACAATAAAGCAAATATCTCAACAGAGTTACAAATTTTTTGGTTTCCCAGTGCATATAAAAGTTGTATTTAAAATATACTATAATCTATTAAATGTGAAATACCACTATGTCTAAAAAGGTACATACCTTAGTTAAAAAATACTTTACTGCTAAAACATACTAACCATTATCTAAGCCTATTTGAAAAACGGCGCTGACAGACTTACTCCATGCAGCGTTGCCATAAACCTTCAATCTGTGAAAAACACAGTATCTGCGAAGTGCAGTAAAACAAGATATGCCTGTATATGAATGCCAAAGACTCAAAAAACTTGCGAGAGTACATTTTTCTGTAGCTCTTCTTTAAGGGACAGAACACCTATTTTATAAACTCAAATGGAAGTTGGTGAGGGGTGGGAGTGTCAAGGTAACACCATGTCCTTAACAGGAGAGATACTATATTTTTAAATCCCAGGTCAACAACAGGAACAGGCTATGGCCAGGACTCTGAACTTTTGTCATTCTATTAGACACTAATGACATTACATAAATCTTGTTTTTTAAAAACTATTTCTGTTCACTATAGAACACAAAACTATGACTCTGGCTCTTTTTCATATCCAACCAACTCTTAAGCCTTTATTGATCCTTTTGACTATGATAACGAATATACTATAGCCCATCACATGCTAAAAATTTTAAAACTTTACTTTATTGAAGCTCTGCAGTTCCACAGTTCACTTTTAAAAATAGTTAATTTGAAGCTATTTAAATAGCCAATGATTAATTTATGGCCATAAAGCCAACAAATCACCAAAAAGAACAAGCTCTGATAAGGTAAACAGAACTGCTGGGCTCTTTTTAAGTGGCGAAAGACGGAGCTAAGGATAGCTAATTACTGAAGGATGACCAAAAGGATAATGGGTCCTGGTTTAACAAATGGCATCAAATAAGTCAACTTTATTTCCTGTCTATCACAAAGAAAGTTAAGCAGTTAGAAAAAAATTAAATGTCTCCCTCTCAACAGAGTGCCAACACCTTCCATTTCTATCTCAAGCTATTAAAGATTACCTGTGGCAGCATTCTTTTGCTGGAACTTGGTTAAATACATGTTCATTCCTTTCTTAAAGTCCTGAGAAAACACAATTTTTAAAATCCAGGAGAGTCAGACCTCAGAATTTATACTGTATTTACATATTAATATTCAAAAGCTACTTTATTCAAATTCTTGAGTATCAGAGTTACTGAAATACACATGACTACTGCCTTTAAAAACGTATATCCTGCCTTCTATTTAAGTTTTATACCAGCGTTCTACCCATTCCCAAACATATTTGTACATCATTCATCTAAGAGATCACATGGGTCAATATTAGAAAAACAATAAAGATAAGCCAGAGCACCGTAATATCTTTTTAGATTCTAAAAAAAATTACTTAAGAACTTAATCTGAATAAAATATGACAACTTTCCATGCAAAATTCTATGATTTTACCATAAAGGAATGGAAGACTTTTAAAACTGCTTTTTTACCTTATCCCCAATGTAGTCATGTAGCATTCGGATGACAGATGCACCTTTGCTATATGATATAGCATCAAATATCTCATCAACTTCAGAAGGATGGCCCACACTGACCTGGAAGACAGTGTGATAAAAGGTTATGACAGGGAGCAGACATTCTGTAATACTGACTTACATAAAAAAAAGCTTTCTATCCTGACTGCTGAGGCTTGGTGGGTAGGGTGTCCTGCAAATCTAAAAGTCACCAGTTCGATCATGCCTGGATTTTGGGCCAGGCTCCTGGCTGGGAGCATCCAAGAGACAACTGACTGATGTTTCTCTCACATACTGCTGTTTCTCTCCTTTTCTTTCTCCCTCCCTTTCCTCTCTCTAAAAGTAAGTAAATAAATAAGCCCCGGCTGGTGTGGCTCAGTGGATGGAGCACCTGCCTCTGAAACAAAAGGTCACCCAGTTCAATTCCCAGGCAGGGCATGTGCCTGGGTCGCAGACCAGGTCCCCACCTGGGGGCGTGCAAGAGGCAACCAATCAATGTGTCTCTCGCATGTTAATGTTTCTCCTTCTCCCTCCCTTACCCTCTCTCTAAAAAGTAAAAAGGAAAAATAAATAAAATCTTAAAAAAAAAAAAGCTTTCTAGGAAAACCCTTCTAACTAGTAAGGTACTCTTCTGCCTTTTGCTCACTCATAATGTATAACGATGATCCTTGAAAAGAGTATAGTAACATTAATAAAGTGGAATATGGTAATCCCTTAGGGTCCAGTCTTGGCTCTGCTTTGCAGGGAGGCAAGTCACTACAGATCTGTTTATTGGTGGTGATGGTGAGTGGGGGGTTCGCAAGGGACAGATGAAAAACATGTGCTTTCTTGCCCTAGTTGTAATGACTTACAATTATACAGGACCTTGGTTAAATATGTCAAGGTAGACTATAAATCTAGTTCTTTGGAGGCAAAATTTATACATATAAACTAACTGAAATAGCAGTAAGATAAGTAAAGAGAATTAAAATATGTATAAAAACATGCAATGACAATAAAAGAATATGTTCAGAATTTTCTTTGAAACAATGGAATGATAATGTTCCCCTATGCATATTACCCAACAGGTATGATTCTCCCATTATATTCAATAAAAATGCATTTAGTGAATGCTAGGGGTACAGAGTACTTGCTTGTACAAAGATCAATTTTTATACTGCCTACCTTAAGAAAAAAACATAAGTAGACCAATTTTGCTAGATTTTCAAGACTGGAAATATAAACTGTAAAAATAAGTGAAATCACCCATGCGATTTTCAGAGTCCTAAGTACAATGATCTCTAAATTATTTCATTAAAAATGAGAGCAAATGATTGACATTATGGCTCACTTCAATAGGATGGCTGTTATCTAAGGCATCAAGCTCCTGGGCACGGGTATAATCAGCAGAAACAAACTGAGTCCAGATATCATATTCTGGGAAGCAGTGATCTACACACAGATATTCAATCCAGGATGCAAAGCCTTCATTTAACCAAAGATGTGTCCACCATTCCTAAAAATGAGAGAAATAGGTAAAGAAAACAAAATGCTTATCATCCCACTAATTTGAAAAACTCACATATCCCTTCCATTACATTCTAAAACTTACAACTTAATGAACTAAAATTCAATTCAGAACTATTAGTAAATAATTCACAACTCTGAAATAAATAGATGCCTAAAAGAGATTCCAAGGAAGACCAGTGACATTAGCATCATGCCCCAGGGACACTTCAAAACATTAATAAAGTAACATTTTACTACCAAAGGTAGAAAAGGAGGAAGGAAGGGAGCGTGGTGGGGAAGCCGTTATATGTAAAAGGGGAAAAGAGTGGGTAAATATAGGCTTTTTTGCCTATGTTATTTCCTATATGGTCACACAAAATAATAGTTTAATAAAAATTTCTCTTAAAAAACAAACAAACAAACAAACAAGACCAGAAAGCTACAAAGCTACCAGGACCAAGCAAGGGAAACTGGAAATTATTTCCAAAATGTCACAGAAAAATCATAGATACACAGAAAAGCAGTACTGCTAATATAACGATTTGGTGAAATTAACTGAAGTGCCATGGCTGTAAGTAGTTCAGTAATGAATGGTATTTAAGAATTAATAGTGGAGTGGACAAAAACATACAATGGGTCACAGATAAAACCAACTTAAAAAAAAAACCAAACTTTTTACAAAGAGATTTCAATCTATTTTTCATTAAAGCTGATTAAATCTCTTACAAAAAGAAAGCAATATATGAATCCCAAGATAAATGCTAAAGGACTAATGCAATGTTTAAAAACCAAAAAGGCATTTTAAAATTCTGGAAAGATAAAAAATTTCCAATATTAAGTGATAAATGGCTATTTGTCCAAGTGCTTTGTGCACTTATTTAACTAGTGACCTCCATTAAGATAGCTGGTTCAAGGCTATTTATTCTCCAACCTATCTCTAAGTCCTTGAATTTCAGTTAATAAAATAATTGGCATCTACTAACTAAAAAGTTGTTTAGAAGCATCCTGGCTGGCGTGGCTCAGTGGACTGAGTGCTGGCCTGCAAACCATAGGGTCGCCAGTCCGATTCCCCAGCCAGGGTTGCCAGCCAGGTCCCCGGTTGGGGGCACATGAGAGGCAACCACACAGTGATGTTTCTCTCCCTCTCCCTCCCTTCCCATCTCTAAAAATAAATAAATAAATAAACAAACAAATAAAATCTTTTTTAAAAAACTGTTTAAAAGCAATGTAATGCATACATTTCCCCTACTAAAAGTTATTACTGATAGTTTCAAAATAAAATCATAAAAAATAAAGTCCACTGAAAGCTGAGCAAAAAAAAAAAATTGTTTAGTAGCAACAAACTTGCTGCATTAAGTAGAAAAGAACATTTCTGTACATATTTGAATACAGGTACTAGCATACTTAATTCCACATAAACTTATATTTCAAAAAATCTTTTCCACCCCTAAATACAAAATTTTAAATATCCAAAGCAAAAGGGAAGTGTTTGCTTACAAGAGCTGCCTTCCTTTAGAAACTCTCTCTAATGTTATCACAGTTGCTAAATGTCTTAACTTTTTGCTTATTTCTGTGACATACGGTCTCAACTACACCCAACCAACTGAGCCACACTGGTCAGGGCTTAAACAAGGATTTCAATGGGACAACTGAAATTTTAATAAACTTTAAAGAATTTCTGCAGTTTCTCTACTTCCATTTCTATCAGATTTCAACACATCACTTCAGGCAATGTAAAAAACTGACCCCTAAAAACATTTCAAACTAATCAAATATCAGTGTATTATTTACCAGGTTACTTTTCAGCTAGTGAACTACATAATAAATATGATTCAGGAAACTACAGCTGACCTAGAATCTCATTGCATGGCATCTCTCCACCTAAGATGAATCTCATTCTCTCACCCAAATTAGGATCATGACTTCCCCCAACAGCAGGCGAATTCTAGAACAGTTGAGGAAGTATTTTTTGTTGAAAAAAAGATTATCCACATGTTCTTGATCAATACAGAGATTATGATAAACACTTTTTGATGTGGACCTTTTGAAATAAAGTTTTTCTATCATTCAGTTTTTTTTCAGCACAATGTTCCAGGCAATCCTGAAAAACTATGTAGCCAAAATACTGTGCAGCAGGATGAAGATAAATATATTTGAGCACTTAAAAATATTAAATACCATAGTAACAAGATTTCCAAACCATTGATGGGCGAGTTCATGTCCCACAACCAGAGCAACCCACTGGCGTGATGAAGAACAGGAGTTTTTTGGATCAATAAGCAATGCAGTCTCCCTGTATTAAAAAAATAAATAAATAAACAATCAAAGTATTGCAATAAAAGCATGTACAAATGGGGGAGGGAGATTCAAACAGTAAATAAGATGGTCAAGTTAGGCTTTAGAGATGGCATTTCCTTAGAGTATACAGGATCGAAAAAGTTCCAGAAGTTCAAGACTACATCAGGAGAATTCATTCAACAGAAGATAAAATTGTGACACAAGTTTAATTATCGGTTTGTTGATAGGACAACTGCCTGAAATTTTAGAAAAAATCTGTCTAAGGGACTTAGGGATTATTGTGCTTGACAGAGAAGACAGTTCTTCCATTAAAAAGAACAGGAGTGCCAAGTAGGGGGAAGATGCATTCCACAGTCCCACAAAGAACACTGACCAGGTTGTCTAAAACTTAGCTCATCGAAGAAGGCAACTGAAAGTAGAAGGCAAAGACTTGTTTATAGACCCTGCTTCAAAAATTATACAACCCACATGTTTATATTGTGGTGACAGACATGTAAAAACTTGGCTAGAAAATACTAAATCAGGGAAGGTTCTTTACACTGGATAAATAACTACATAACTACTGGGAGGAAGAGAAGGCACCAAAATGAGAAACTGAGCCAAAAACATATCTAAAAATGTTACTAATGGCAGATGCTCACTTTAAAATCTTACACTCTCAGATAGTAGCACCAAAGGGTGTTCATCTGCATTCTTGAAATATGCACGGAAGTGAGGGGAAGTAGGAAAATTTATGGTAGATCATAAAGCAGAAGATACTCAACTGTGATTAGGAGTGAAGCTCTTATGAAATCAGTGATTGAAAAGATAAGGCAGGGTAATGCATCATTAACATACCTATAAGTAACAAGGCCCCAGTTCTCCATGGCACCTTCACAAAATAAATATAAACATTTATTGATATATATACATACTTCTTCCTCAAAAATCATAAAATTCAAAAAAAATTATTACAATTCAGCAATAAAATGAAATTTACTTTACCAGCTGCAAAGTCTGCAATAGCAATGAGATCAATTTTAGGTAGAGGATAAGGAACATTGAAGTAGTCCTTATAAAAAGGCAGGGTTTTAGCAGCAACCTATAAAAGTATAAACAAAAGAACCATCTGATAAGTATTTTATTGTAATTCATATAGAAGTCCACAAAGGAATCCTGTCGCAAGCTCAAATATCTCAAGTTAACTAAAAACCAATCCCAGGGAGCCCTACCTCCAAAGACTGTCTTAGTCCCAAACTTGGTATATGTTGGTCAAACTTTAATCTAGTTATAGCTCTGTATGAAAAAATACAATTACATATTTTCCCACTCACTTTCTGGATAAATAAATTTCACTCTAGTATTTTCTTAATCATTATCTCATAAAATGTTAGCGCAACACCAAGGCTGGTAGTCCCAAAATTCTATTACAAATAAAACCAAAGTAGCACAACAAATTTCAGGTTAAATTATAAGTAATTGTACTAATAATTGATCAGAAATGTAAATTCCCCAACCTGGAGTTATGGACTGTTGGAACAATCCTCTTCAAGTACATTTACCTCTAACGCAAATTTTCCTTGCTCTGCTTTGCCAACAGGGGTGTAAACACGGACACACACACCATCTTTTGACCTTGTTTCTACAAAGTCATATTCACCCACAACAAATGCCACCAGATATGTAGACATGACAGGTGTGCGGGCAAACTTCACTTCCACTACATTTTCATCATCAGGGTATGGTTTCCGATCAATTACATTCTTTAAAAAAAAAAAGGAAAAGTTTAAACAGATTTACAATAAATACAGAGCAAACACTAGCTCAAAACTGTAGGCTTTGTTGCCTCTCCTTCCCCCTTTCCAGAACTTGTCTATCCCAATTCATCTAGTGCTTTTATGTTGTCAAGTTCTTTCCTATTAAGAAGAAAAGTGATTTGATCATGCATTCACACTAAGAAGTTCAAGACTGAGGTGTTAAAACTACCAAAGATCTGTAAGTGAAAACAAATACCTTTTCTGGAATACCTATTATATGCCAGGCGCTGGGATATTTTAAGACAGACCTCAATACTTTATAAGTGAAATAAGGATAGGAAACAATAATTACTAATTTAAAAAATGCAACTGCAGAATCTACATTTTACAGAGTACAAATTTCTAGATTTAGAGCATTCCCTGTACCAAGACTGGCTCTAAGCAAATTTGTGAAGAAGTCTCCACTTCACATTTGACATCCCTCATTTCCCTTTGGTGTTCTCCATCTTTTTCCTATTCAGGCTCTCAGTTTCCTCAAGATCTCTCTATTCTTTCTTCCCAAAAGACTTATTCAAGAGCACACTTGATAAATTCATACTAAATTGTAAATGAATATTTTAGCTATATATATATTAGCCTCCTCTCTATGAATATTTGAGAAGAGAATGGCATTCTATCTATGGAATTCTTTCTCCCAATAAAAGAGGCAAAAGCCAGTTACTTTCAGGTGCAGTAGGGTTTTCCAGTTTCCCCAGATTCATATTATAAGCTACGAGCTACTCTATGTCTTAAAGCAGTCTTAAACAATACACTTCAATGGTGAATGCTTACTCTATTTATGAGATCAATGACATCAGTGAAGGGAGCACATTTCAAAAATGCAATCAGCCAAAACCCTAAATACACTTCATTATATGGTTATATCTTTTAGTATTTAATAAGAAAATCAGGTTTTAGTGGAGGTGGTGAACACAGTACAACATACAGATGTATTATAGAACTGTACATGTGAAACCAATATAACTTTATTAACCGATGTCACCCCAGTAAATTCAATAAAAAGGAAGTCAGATTTTTTTTCTTTTGGTAATATTTATGAAACTCAACACTTATTTAGGTTTCTAAATTACAAGAAGTAAATAATCTTGGTGATATAGTTTACAAGGGATTTCTCCCATGAGGTGGGAAACTCTAAATAAGGCAATTAAGAAAAAGAAGGCTGACTGGAAATAAAGAAAAGTGACATTGTGTTCCTACTATGTATCGAGCACTATGTTAGGAGGTTTCATGCTATCCCATCTAATCAGTAAACTAAATATGCTAAAAGCTTATTAAAAATTTCAACATACTTACAAACACATACATACCATGTTTGATAAAGCTACTCTGTCTTTAGGAACAACCAATGAGATATCAAAAGTTGCTTTGATGGCAGGCTCATCCCAGCAAGGAAAAGCCCTCCGAGCATCAGTAGCCTCAATAAATAAATAAACAAACAAACAAACTGAATTAATCTAACAGACTATTTCACAAAGTAACTGTCATCTCTCTCTGTCTTAATTTCTACCATTCATTCACTTGTTCAAATATTTACTTTCTTTCTTTTTTTAAACAAAGCTTTTATTTATTTATTTCTAGAGACAGGGGAAAAGAGGGAGAAAAAAAAACGGTGAGAAACATCAATGTGTGGTTGCCTCTTGCATGCACCCAATTGGTTACCCAACCAACCAGGGCTCAAATATTTACTTTCTACTCTGTGCAAGGCCACAAGCTAGGCCCTGACTACAAAGAAACACAAGGCTTACTATCATTGCCACATACTAAGGAACTAGGTCTGCTATAGATTTATAATTTATAGCAATGATTTTCAACCGTGTGCCACAAGAATTTTTAAAACATGCAATAAGCCCTGGCTGGTGTGGTTCAGTGGACTCAGCACTGGCTTGCAAACTGAAAGGTCGCTAGTTCAATTCCCAGTCAGGGCACACGGCTGGGTTGTGGGCCAGGTCCCTAGTCAATGTTTTTATTACACATCGATGTTTCTCTCCCTGTCTCCCTCCCTTCCCCTCTCTAAAAAATAAATAAATAAAATCTTTTAAAAAAACATGCAATACCTGACTATTTGGTCAGGGTCACTGACTTCTTTTCCCTTACATTGTTAAATAAAAAAATAACAATAGTCAACACAATAGCAGTCTGGTGTGAATGAATCAAAATCAGATCAGCAAAAAACATATCATTTTTTGGTGTGCTGCAGAATTTTAGTAATTAGTTTATGTATGCCATGAGATGAAAAAGGTTGAAAATTGCTGATTTATAGTATTACAATAATTTGATATTTTTAATAAAACATTAAAAAATTTAATGCAAATAGATTCATCAATAATGTTAACGACACAGAGCATAGGAAGGTCAATAGTAAATTGTTAAGAATTCAGAACTGGGAAAATATGACAGGTTGCCTCTCTGGCTTTTATTTCAAAAATAAAAATATTTTTCTTTGATGTACTTTGTTCTTTATCTGGGAATGGTAGCAACGGGAATAAAGACAGATGCTCTACCAATTCTAAGCAGGTCATTTGTTTAATGGTAATTCCACATACTACACAAAATTGTCACCACCTTACCTACTTAAAGAGAGTTCATTCTTTCTTTAAAAATAAAAACAGGCACACTCGTTAAAGCAAAATAAAATCTAGTGGTTCAGTTACTAAAGGAAGAAATGAAACAGAACAAAATAGAAAAAAAAGAACTAATGACAATATTCTGTGTCATGAAAAGAAGAAACAAAATATACAGAGGTAGAGGAAGCACATATTTCTGAATAAAAGGGTTTCTCAGAGGAAAAATGTTAGATGGCTTATTGTACTCTCAAAAAAGTTAAATTATAAATTCTATCAAAGAATAAATAAGACATCTGAAAAATAAGTAGAGTGTAAGAAAAGAACTTAAATTAGGAGCAGAAGTAGTACAGAAACAAATTTATTCTAGAAGACATGAAATGAATGACATGACTAACAGGATTTAAAGGTTTCTAAAACATTTGAAGTACAAAGTGATAAAAGCAATCAAAGGTATATTTGAGGGACAGACACTAGACCCACACATACTGTTAAGTGTTCCTGAAGATAAGCTCTGAATACACACACACACACACAACACATTTTCAATACCTGAATTGCTTTTATATTGTGTACTGTTCTTAATTAAAATCATCCTCTTAGTATTTGACACCTATGGCTTTTCCTACTAAATAAGTAGTAATGCTGTTATAAAACACATATACAATCATTCCCTAACCCACACTCCTAATTCCTTCCCTCCCATAATGAAGATAATTGGCTGAATATAAAATAAAAATCTAAAATCATTAATATAATTATGGCCAAAGGCACCTAGCCTCAAATAGTCACACAAATAATAGAACAGACTCTTGTCAGAATATCTAATTTAAGATCATAATACATCAGAAAAGAATACCATACCTCAAACTGTGTGACAGCAGCATAGCGTACCTCTCCAGAAGGGGTAGTATATTTACTTCTATAGAAACCTTTCATTTTGTCATTCAGCTCGCCAACAAAATCTATCTTTAAGGTTCCTGTACCTGTGATTGAAGATAAATAAAAACTGCTTTTAGGGAAATGTTAAATACAAGTTATCAAAAATATGTCCTTAAGACACTAATTCGGCTGGTATTTACAATGTTTAAATCAATCCTTTCTCAAATACTCCTCTTGGCAATGGAGAGAATATAGTATTTATCATAGTACATGTCAGACTAATCCTAAAGTAAATCCTAAAGTCATGTTTAGGGTGGGTAACTGTTTAGACAGTTTTTTAACTTTACTAACTTAATCTCAAATTACCAATACATGAGGATAAAAACAGGAATGAGCATTTATTATTAAATGTATAACGTGCTATTGTACTTTAAAAGTATTTATAAACTTGGAAGTAGGTATTATCTCTATTTTTACAGATGAGGAAACTGAGGCTGAAAAGTTAAATAACTTGTCCAAGGTCACACAGTTAAGTAGCAAGAATGAGGTAAAAACTTAGGCCTGTTTAATCCCAAATTCAAGCTCCCTGCCGATTTTACCATGTAAATTTGTCCTTTTAGACAATTTCATGCCAATACCTCTATCATTAAGATGAGACACTATCCAAATAGAACACTAATTCCATAGTTTTTGTAAGGAACTATAGAGAATACACCAATGATTTGAAAATCAAAACGGCATAAAAAAATCTCTTACAGTCACTTCAATCATTTGAAATCTGGTATTAAAGAAATATGTTTAATCAATAATTATGAAATATGAATAAATATGAATATTTATTCAACCTGAATATATACTCTATTTTGTACAAGAGCAAAACCAATTCAGACAAAATGGGACTTTTTGTGAGTATATATACTTTCTTTCATAACAGAAAAAAAATTATCATCTAGTAGTCACCTACTAAATTCAGATGCACAACAAAACAATAATCCCATCCTACATTTTATAAATCAAGTCACAAAAAATCCCAGAAGAATGTGTCTTTGTAAATGATCCTTTTAAAGTGCCTATATATAACAGGATCTAGAGTATGGGTATATATCGAATCAAAAGATATAGGACTGTAACGTAATTAGCCAATCATACGCAAGCTGTTATATCCTAAAGTTGTAAACTGTAATTTTTGGAATGCTATGGAACAATGACACTGATGTATGCTCTTGGATATTCACAAAGTCAAATCTTCACCTTCCAAAACTGAATTTGTTTTTCAGAAAGGTCCAAAAGTCACAGAGTCCAAGTCTATAGAATAAGTGAATGACAAACTGCAAAGCATTTCTAGACAAAATATTAAGTGTGTCTATAAAGTAAAACTGATGATTTTCTTATGTGTCACAAACAGGCTCTAAAAGTAATCTCAAGTGAAAATTTCAGACCTTTGCGCCAAAGTTATAACTAAAGAAAGTGCCACATTCTCAAAATAATCTTGCTGGAAAAACAAAACAACTCAGCTGAAGCTCAATTGAATGGACATTATTTTTTAAAACGCAGACATTCTGTCTGAAGAGGACAATGAATACGTTTTTCTTTAAAGGGAATGATAGATTACTGGGATGGTAAATATAAATAAAGTAAAGGAATCTGAAAGAACTCTAAAATGACTAAGAGTAAAGTTTTAACTATAAGCAATACAAAATTTCTCTCTTTTCTTTAGAAATTCAGATTTTTTAAAAAGCAGATATATTTACATTTATAAGAAATATCTAACAGATTATAAAAACCCACTCCCTTTTATGTTACAATTCCATAAATAGAATCAGTGAGTCTGTTTTCACTAAGTTAACTGTTAAGGTGTCTTTTACATTACTCATATTCACAGTAAATCTACTTTCAACTTTTCCTATTTGGAATAAAACTCATAACTAAATAAGAAAGGCTGCTTACACTTTTACTCGGTTTTAAATCTCCAAGGCCATCAAACCATAACAAGATATTGACAGTGACCACTTCCAAAAGTGGCATACTAAACAAAATACAAAGTATTGGGAAGGGTTATTACCTGAAATTCAAACAAAACACAAGTTAAAAAATTTTTTTAAATCATTAATAAATTTAGTGTCACATTGTACAAAATACTAATTACAAAGTATTTACTATTAATATAGTAGAATTTTAGGGGAAGAACAAAAGAAAAAAGGACTTCTTGATTAATTTCACTTATCAAATTTATACCATATTGAAGAACTGAATGCCAGGTTATCTAATTTTATACCTATTTATACATTTAATTTACAATGCTTCCTCAAATTACATACAATATTTCAATATCTACTATTTATCTGCTTGGGATGGCAACCTTTTAAAAACATACAATGAGCTCATTTAAAAATTAAACAACTGAAAAATTGGGACTTCATGAAAAAACTTTAATCATTTACCACCTGGGAGACTATAATAATTGTTGTAAAAACTGAAGTAGATCTTGAAATACTTTAATAAAAATTTAATGAGTCTACTAAATATTATAAAAATCAAAGATCATTCAAAAAGGGAATAAAGGTCTTTGCCTTTGTGTCACCATTTCTTATGATCCTGTTTTTCACTCTTCGAAATATTAATATCTGCTAGTGTTTTTCTACATAAATGCCACTCTTAAGCCAATCCTTAACCACTGATTCTGAGGTTGTTGGGTCTTACAAAGATTACGGTAACTTAACCACTATCTTAGAATGGTGCCAATTTCAGAAAAGATGTTTTACTTAGCTATATAATAGTTAACATGACTATTAAGTTTGATGAGGTTAAACATAAAGGTTACTAAATGTCTTCCTAATATAGATTCAATATTTACTCAATTACCAGAAAATAGACTACTTATATAACCTGTAACATTTTGAAAGATGACTTTATTCTTAAAGCAAAGAATGACTGGGTAACTTTGTCCGAGAGAATCTTGGGAAAATATGAAAGCCAATGGTTTTCAAACAGATATTTATAAGATATTCAATAATTCAATATAGTAATATCTACAAATAAGGTACTTTTAAAATTCTAATTTATATCAGTTACTTATATTGTTGTATTAGCTAAAATCTCCAAAACTCTGTCAAATTATAGTATACTAAAGGTCATAACCTTCCCTGCCTTGTTCCTGGAATATTATGTGTGACATGCTAACTTCCGTGTTTTTAAACAGTGTTTACACAAATGCTTACAAAAGCATGGCATAGTTTTGAAAGGATATACAGAAAACTGATTACTTCTGAGGAGTGGAACTGAGAGATGAAGACAGGGATATAACGGGATATAATATAAATTTTCACTATATAGCACTTGAATTTCAAACCATGTCCGTGTATTATATACTGCTTGAGTTTAAATCCAGGCTCTGCATTTACTAGCTGTGGACCTTGGGCAAGTTATTTAAGTTACTTAAACCATTTCTGAGCCTTAGTTTCTTTATCTATCAAGTGGAGTTAATAGGATATATCTGAAAAAGGATTTAAATAAATTAGTATTTGCGATGCACATATAACAGCACCTAACACAGATTAAGCATGCAATAGATACATGCGTATATTATACACATACACATAAATACATATGCACATATCACACACACACATCATCAAAGAGTTTTGGTCTATTCATACCTGGTAAATTCTAACATACATTCTGGTTTCTTTTGATAAATATGGCATCTTTAATTTTTTTGATTTAATTAATGGTGGTGTCATATTTTCTAATGCTGAACAACTGAATCTATGACATCCTTTCTTTTTTAAAAGATTTTATTTCATTTTATTTTTAGACAGGGGAAGGAAGTGAGAAAGAAAGGGAGACATACATCAATGTGTGATTGCCTCTCGCCCGCCCCCTAGTGGGGACCTGGCAGGCAACCCAAGCCTGTGCCTTGACTGGGGAATCAAACCAGTGATCCTTTGGTTCTCAGGCTGACCTCAATCCACTGAGCTACACCAAATGGGGCTTTTTTTTTTTTTTAAATACAACTTAGGTTTAGATATCTTCTTGGACTATTTTAAAAACCAGTTTTTAAATATTTTTGCTTCTCTCTTCATTTTTTATTTCATTAATTTCTGCTCTTAAATCTTTATTTCTCTCTTCTTTCTTGAAGTCACCTGTTCTTTTATCTAACTTTGATCTTGATGCTTAGCTAATTAATTTTTAGTCATTCTTCTTAGCTAAATATCTTCTCTGAGTAATGTTTTACCTCCATCTCATGTGTTTTGGTATGTAATAATTTCATTATTCAGTTCTAAAAATTTTCTAAGTTCCATAAGTCTTCTTTGATTCATTTTCAGAGATTTTGTTTTTCCAAACATGAGAAGCGATTTTGTTTCTCTTTTGCTACTGATTTTAATCTCTTCACAATGTGAACTCAGAATGTAGTCTGTAACAGATTTAAAATTTCTAAAGATTGCCCCAGCTAGTGTGGTTCAGGGGGCTGAGCATTGGCCTGCAAACCAAAGGGTCGCTGGTTTGATTCCCCAAGTCAGGGCACAAGCCTGGGTTGCTGGCCACGTCCTGGCAGGGGGGGATGCAAGAGGCAACCACACATTGATGTTTCTCTCCCTCTCTTTCTCCCTCCCTTCCCCTCTGTCTCAAAATAAAATAATAAAAATCTTTTTTAAAAAAAGCAAAAGATTAAAAAAATTTTCTAAAGATTTTATTTTAAATCTATCAAATAGTTCATAGCTTAAAACTTATATAGTACTATAGGCTTACATATATAACCTGCAGGCTCCTGCCCAACGGTACCCAACTCCTCACAACACTGCCCCAATTAGCAACTCTGATTTCTAAATACCTTGCTTATATAGCTATTTCTTCATTGTTCAATTTTATACATTATTTTCTTCTTACTATTGAAAGCGAAGTTTTTGGCTAAATTACATCTCTCACTCCTACAAAGAATTCTTTTACAAAGAATTAAATTTTCTCTGCCCTTGCAAATCTGAAAATATATGTATTGTACCCTCTTTAAATTCAGTTTGGCTAAGCATGAAATTCTAGGTTGAAAACCATACTCTCATAATTTTGAAGGAATGGCTTCATTAGAGTTTAGTTTCCACTGTTTCTGATGGTAAGTCTACTGCTATTTTGATCCCCGAGCTTTGAACAAAGGTAATCTGCTAGCCTTCCTTCCTTCCTCCCAAGCCCTTCAACATGGGAAACTGAAAGCCTCAGTTTATCCCTGAAAGTTCTAAAATTTGCTTCAGTGTAGGACTTTTTACATTTATTGAGTTACTCCATCTCAATGCTGTACTTTTGCAGACTGAAGGCTCCTATTCCATTGGTTCAAAGAAATTTCTTGTTTTGTGTCTTTAATAATTTCCTCTTCCCATTTTCTCTGTCCTCTCTTTTACTAGGTGATTGTTGGATCTGCTGGACCGGTCCTCAAATCTTCCTACATTTGGAAGATTTTCCTATTTCATCTTCCAAAACTTCTACTGGATCTTTTATTTCTATTGTATTACAATTTCCAAAAGATTTCTTGCTCTTACCCTCTTACTCTTTCTGTTTGGAGATACTGTACCCTTTCCTTGTTTGATGAATATAATATTAACAATATCTAAGGATATTAATTCATTTTGTTTTTTCTGAGAATTTCATTTGTTTTTGCTTCTCCCAAGTTCCTATATTTATTTTATACTTATTGTTTTGCTTTTTGTTCTATTGTTCATATTAGAAATTTTATCAAATGTCTGGTAATTGTTGCCTCAGTGACTTTGGGCTTGGCCATGCTACCTGCTTTGGTGAAGAAAATGTGAGTGAACATCATGTACACCATCCATGCAGAAGCTTTACATGTCTTTGTGATTTGACTGTTCTCATCCCTGAACGTCTCTGACCTCTGCCATGTGAGATAACAGCATGCTAATGACAGTAGCTGCTCACTACAGATCCTAGAATGAGAAGACTTGTGAGCTTCGTGGAGCTGATAAAGTTGGCAATATGGCTGCAGATGATCACCAGTCCTCACAGGGCCATGTATAAGCAAGAAATATGTGTTGTAAGCCACTGAGATTTGTGACCCCACTTTTGGGTTAAAATGTACACATATACTTTATATATACATAGAATATTTCTAAAAGGATTTGCCAAACAATGGAAGTGAAATGTCAGAGGGAGGCAATATCAATTTTTGCTATATTCTTAGGTGTTTGTTAACACATTTGTGGCAAAACATTTGCCTTTATAATAATGTCATATAAAAAAAATCCTAGTTAGAAAAAGGCAGAATGAAAGGTCATTAAGAGCCCTGAATAAAAGACAATTTGTCCAATTAAAAATGTTTCTAAAAATACATTTATATTAAGGCAATATATTATCAGTTTAAAAATTATGGAAACCAGAGAAAGGTATAAATAAGAATAAAAAAATCTCCAATTATGTCAACAACCAGACATATAATTTTGTTTGTACCATTCAGAGATATGATTCATCACCTTGTATATGTAATTCTGTATTCTACTTTTTAATTTTGTATTATAATAAGCACTTTACAGTGTTAAGAATTCACAAACCTGACTTTTAATGACTATATATAGTCCACCATACAGATATGTCATAGCTTAATTATTTCCTTAGTGTTGGACAAACACATTAATTCCAGTTTTTTACAACCTTAAGTAATGTCTCAATAGACATTTCCAGGCATAAAGCCTTTCCTGTATTTATGATTTTTCTTTAGGATATATTCCTATTACCAGAATTGCTGGGTCAAAAGACATGAACACATTTAGTCTTTTGATACATACTGCCAGACTGCTTCTAAATAAATTACCAGGATTTACACTCTCACCAATAATATCAAGGCAGTCATATCATCAAGAATACTTATAGGACAGGCAAAAACTGGTATATCAGTAACTGCTTTGATATTTCTCATTACTAGGAAGCTGAGTATCTTTTCACATGTTTATTGGACATTTGCATTTTCTTTCATATAAATTATCTGTTGCTTTTCATTTGCTCATTAATCAAAACCTTAGTGCTTTACCAATAAATCTGTATAATTTTTCTCTATTAAGCTTGAAAAGTCTTCTATTTTCTTTGTGGTTTTATAACTAATAATAATAACATATCGACAAATCTTTCCTTCCATGCCCTCCCTAACATATCTACCTAGTCTCTAGTTGTACATCAAAACATCTGTGGGATGTTCATCTCAGAGATTTAGATTCAATTAGTAAAAGATGGAGCTAGGTAAATGTATTTTTAAAATTATATTTATTGGGATGACATTGGTTAATACAATTGGTAAATGTATTTTTAAAAAAGCTGAGACTGAAAAGGTGAAAAACAATGCATTATGTTCTAGAATAGAATGAGAATTAGTTTTAGGTCTTTTCTCTCTCCTTCTATTCTCTGGTGGTCCAAAAGTTGCAATGAACCTGACTGTGATCTGCTTAAAACATGAGGGGAGGCCCTGGACAGGTAGCTCAGTTGGTCAGTGTCATCCTGATACGCCAAGGTTCCAGATTTGATCAGCAGTCTGGGCACATATAAGAATTAACCAATGAATGCATAAATATAAGTGGAACAACTAAATTAATGTCTCTCTCTCTCTAAAATCAATAAAAAATTTTAAAAAACCATGAGGGGGAAAAGTGGCATACAATACATTTCTTTGGAAGAAGAAGTAAGATGCCACTATTCATCATGGGACTTTTCAAAAGCCATGTCTCTTACCTGGTTGAAGAGTACTAGGAAAAGACAAGGTGACTTTTTCATCTTCATTCTGATAGTTAAATCCTGTAGCATGTATTTCTGGAATGGAAAAAAATTACAATAAATCTGACTGAACTAATAAGGTCAAATGTAGAATACAGCAATTAACACTTTCAAGAGCAAAATCTCTACTGAAACTAAATATTCTTAACTAAATAAATTAAGTTCCTATTAATAAGAGTGTCATTTCAAACTAACCTATTTAAGGATATGATGTGACTACATTAAATATGCTCCTTAAAAACAATCCCTAAACATCCTATTATATTAATTCACAAAACTTTATGATACAAGGGAAACAGGGATTATAAATGTGAAAAGGTTTTCTACCAGATTCTTAGGCCTGCTTCATTCTTACCTCTGTGTCAATATTGCTGTATATGTTTCAGTCTTATTCATAAACATTTTTGAAGATGGAGAAAACTGCTGAGCTTTCAGTGTCAGATATACATCAATGAAAGTTCTATCCTCCACCCAAAGATAGGTAACAATTCTAACTAAGACATAAATCGTACCAACCTCCAGTAAAATTCTTTATACATTTTACAGAAATAAAGTAGATGAAAACAGGCATGTGAGTTAAATTAAGGCCTCGATTTACTCTCTACCAGGAGTAAAAGAAGATACTGCTTATATGACTGTAACTTCAGAAAATTTAATTGACACTTGAGGGAAAGAGCAAACAGATTAACTTCCAATCCTCTTACATCCCCATTCCAAATGAAAATCAGCAAAAAGGTAGTCTTAAGTACATGAAAAGATGCTGAACATCATTAACTTTCAGGGAAATGAAAACCAAAACCATGCTGAGATACCACCTCACAACCACTAGTATGGAAATAATAATGATGATGATAATAGTAAGTATAAGGGAGGATATAGACAAATTGGAACCCTTAAACATTGCTTGATGGTCATGTAAAGTACAGCTTCTTTGGAAAACAGTCTGGCAATTCCTCAAAAGATTAAATATAGAGTTATCAATCTGACCCAGCAATCCCACACCTAGGTATACACAGAAGAGAAATGAATAACTGTATCTATCCAAAAAATGTTCATAGTAGCATTATTCACAATGACCAAAGAAGAAACAATCCAAATGTCTATCAATTGATGAACAGATCAAATATGGTATACGACAAAATATTTGACAACAAAAGAAATGAAGTGCTGATATATGCAACGATATGGATACCTACTGAAAACATTATGCAACGTGAAAAAAAAAGAAACAAAAGTCCACATATTTATAAGACATGTACAGAATAGGCAAATCTATAGAGAAAGAAAAATAGATTAGTGGTTGCCTAGGGCTGGTACACTAGTGGTTGAGGGGAAATGGGAAATGATTGGTCATGGGTACTTTCTTTTGAGTATGATGAAAATGTTCTAAAACCAACTCTGGTGATAACTGCACAACTCTGTGAAAAACTAAAAACCACTGAATTACACACCTTAAATGAATGCGTTGTATGGGATGTGAATTATATCTCAATAAAACTGTTATTAAAAGAGAGAGGTAGTGTTTATCAGCCACAGGCTTGGTTTGTTACAGGTAACAGTGACTCAGATTTAATAACATTTTATGAGCCAGACAAGATGTCCACAATTCCTTCCTTTTTTATGAATCACCCAGAGATTGAATTTTCAATGTTTCTAACATCATTATGGTGCAAATGTCTTTATAAAGCCAAAATCTTTACAAAACCAATAAGAAGCTATAATTTCAGATTTTAAAAGCTCTAATCAATTACTCCTCATTTCACAGATGAAGAAAATGAGGTATATAAAGTAAATGACTTGCCTAAACTCACACAGCTGGACTAGAACTCAGTTCCCTTCCTACTCCTATTGCCAAAATTCTTTCTACTAGCATAAGCTAGCTCCTAAAATTGAACAGAGACTCAAGACTTGGCATATACACAATCTTGATGAACTCTACTGAAAAAATGACTTTTGCTGGCAAAAACATCTTTGCTCTGATTCCCTAGAATTATAGTCAGTCTATAGGAAAGCCAAGAATCATCTCAACACTTAGGAATGTACCTTTCTCCACTGTGGTAACGCAATCAATCCCCAAGAATCTGGTCAGGGAGAGTTCTCTTTTTTGTGTGAAGGGCTGGGCACCCTGGAATGGATTTGCCCCAAGAGAGAGGCCGATTCTTAAATATATACATAGATACTTAAATAGAATGTACCTTTCTGACTAATATATAAAACAGCATTATTGTAACTCTAAATTACTGTGATCCAAGACCATCTCTATAAAGGTTTAATACAGCTAATTTGCTTTTACAAATACACAAAAAAGCTTCAAACTAGTAAAAAATGACAACAGAAAAAACAAAATAGCAATTTTAAAACTGAAACAATCGAGTGCTGTGTTGCTAGATTCCATTTGATAGCATATGCTTCCAAATGTACACATCAAATATATTATGTGTATTGAAAAAAACAGCAAAATTTTCTCTTAGAAAAGATGGAGTAGCCATATATTTGAATTCTTAAAAAATTTCTTGTATTATGGGATACTCTTCCAATTACTTTATATTGGACAACATACTACTTTGCAAACATACATTAGAGTTTGAAATAACCTTGGTCAATCATAGTTTTGGATATCCTGTAAATGACACCACCATTTATCCAGTAGCTCAAGCCAAAAATATGGAATCATCCTAACTGCCTTCCTTCATATCTGTCTGTCTCTCTTACCACACATCCAATAAGCTTTAATCCCAGACTTTTCAATGTCTCCACTTCTATAACCGCAGTCCAATGTACCATTATTTCTCTCCTAGACCACTACACGATAGCTTCCTATATCCATTCTTGCTGCCTTATAGTCTATTCTTCACACAGCAGCCAGAGTAATAAGAGATCGAAGCTTCTAATGGAGTCCCAAAATATTCAGAATGAAAAGCTAAGCCTGTTTAAGGTTGGCAATTATATGTCAGAGATGAGAAGAAAAAAAAAAAAACTAACCACAAAAAGAAAAAAATTGATAGATCAGATTTCATTAATATTTAAAGCTTGTGATTATCAAAAGACACTTAAGAAAATGAAGGCAAACCACGTGCATGTATGTCTTCTTTGTCATGTATATGTATATCTATTTGTTGTATATACATGACAAGGAACTTATACCCAGATATACATAAAAATGTCAACTCAATGATAAAAAGACACAACTCAATTAAAACATAGGAAGAAAATGGAATAATTTCATAAAGTAAAATATATGAATTTTGCCAAATTTCATTTGCTAAAAAGCAAATTAGAAAGTACTCAACATCATCAGTAGAGAAATGCAAATTAAAACCACAACGACACCACTACATACCCACCAGAATAGCTAAATCTAAAAAGGCTGAGAACAAAAATGTCAAGGATGAGGAGTAATACATAGAACTTGTATTTTGCTGCTGGTGTCTCTTTGTTGCTCTTCAAAGACTGCAAGCATTTTCCAACCTCTGGTTTTCTGCAACTGCTTGGAAAATTCTTTCTCCAGATAACTACACATTTTATGTCATTCAGGTCTCTGCTCAAATCACATCTTTAGAGATCTGGCCTATCACTTTAACTCCTCACTCTGTATCCTGTTATTGTGATTTCTGAGCACTTATCACTACTTTACATTGCATATTTGTTACTGTACATCTTTGCAAAATGAATATGTATATCTCTAATGTTAATTCTTGGTTTTGTCCACCACTCTATCTCCTGTGCTAGAACAGTTTCTGGTACGTAGTATGTTCAGTAAACATTAGCAGAATAAATTAATTACTTCAAAAAGCAATAGACTAAGTGATTATGTTATGGAGATCATCAATACTACCTATACAAGATATATTAATGAACATCACCTTTGCTAATTTTATATGAATGGGGACTTGTGCCTAAAATTTCCAGCTACAGCATAATACTATGTTGATTCAAAAAGGAGTTTATCTCAAAAACCTTAGAAGATAATATTTTCTCTGAAGCAGATTGTTCAAAAGCTATTAACATGAAAGATACATATGAAAAGTCTGGAAAGCCATTAACACAAAAGATACATATGAAAAGTCTGAATAAATAAGCTTCTTTGACACTGAAGTAGAGAAGAAAAGGCACTATTTAATGTTGATATTACTTCAATAGTAATATACCAATATAATAGTTTATATTAACATATTTTATAATTTAAAATGTATATATATGACCTTGTTAAGTAGACATTTGTGTATAAGTAATAAACTTAACCAAACTTAAGTCTGACCAAAAAACTTTTTAAAAAATCCCATAAATAGAGAATAGGAGAGAATCTTATAATCAGGCATATATGGTATTAAACTCTGACCTCTGTTTTCACACCTATAAAATTAAAATCATTACCTACTTCTCAGTTATTTAAAGGTTATATAATATACTCTACATAAAGTGCTCAGCATAGTACCTAGTTATAATCATTAAAAACGCTCTTTTCTAGATCGTAACATATCTAACACAGTGCTTCATTAATTCAACTATAACTAATATATTAAATATGTATAAATAAGGGCTGTTGCTGAAATTACCATGCTACATTTCAGAAGAAAATTTAATACAACTGTCATTTTTCAAATCTGTGGACATCAACATACATATTTGGGTATAGGCATGCATGACAGTGGTATGTTATTAGTCTACTAAATAGAAGCAGAATTTGAATGTAACCATACATGTAGAAAACCATGACAAGAAAAATCTCATATTCGAAACAGCTGTAACAGAGACTCACTTTGACTATAAGGATCCATTCATGAAAATACAGACCTACAGATTTCGTAACAAGATAGAACTATAAATTGGATTTTAAATGCCTGCTTTAGAAAGTAATTAAGATATCATTTTGATTGTAAGTTTAAAAAAATCAGGACTTCCAGTCAAGATGGCGGCACAGGTAAACAAGGCTCACCTCCTCACACAACCATGTCAAAATTACAACTAAAATAGACAGTAACTACCACTCTGAACTGTCAGAAATCAAGTTGAATGGAAGTCTGACAACTACAGAATTAAAGAAACCGCATCTATCCTGACACAGGGATGGAGGCCTGGCATGTGCTGGTCCCACATCCATGTGTGGTGGATAAAAATTTTGGAGGGATATCTCAGGAGCAAGGAGTCCCAGACCCACACCAGGACCCCCAGCCCAGGGTTCCAGTGACAGAATGGTAAGTCCCCATAATTTCTGGCTGTAAAAACTAGCAGGGATTGTGTTGGTGGAAGAAACTTCTGGAGTCCCAAGCAGTTCTTAAAGAACCCACACATGGACATGCTTTCACTGCCTCTGAGCTCCAGCGCCAGGGTAGCAGCTTGAAAGGCACCAGTGGCATACAGGGAGAAACTGAAGTCTGGCATCAAGGTGAGAGCTGGGGGAGAGCTTTCTGCCGGACAGAAAGGTGGGCAGGGGCCACTGTCCCTTTTCTGAACCCACCCCTGACACAGCAGTCTGGTGCCATGTCTGAGACTCCATCAACCTGGCTAGCTCTGGCTGTGTGGCTCAGTGGGTTGAGTGCTGGTTGGTGAACCAAAGAGTTGCTGGTTCAATTCCCAGTCTAGGGCACATGCCTGGGCTGCAGGTCAGGTCCCCCCCAGTAGGGGGTGTGAGAGAGGCAACCACACATTAATATTTCTCTCCCTCTCTTCCTCTCCCATAAACAAACAAACAAACAAACAAATAAATAAATAAAATGTTTTCTGAAAATTCTAGGCCCTGGTTGGTGTAGCTCAATGGATTGAGCATCAGCCTGTGAACCAAAGGGTCACCAAAAGGGTCACCAGTTCGATTTCCCAGTCAGGACACATGCCTGGGTTGTGGGCCACATCCCCAGTAGGGGGTGCGCGAGAGGCAACCACTCATTGAAGTTTCTCTCCATCTCTTTCTCCCTCCCTTCCCCTCTGTCTAAAAATAAAATAAACAAAATGATAAAAAAAAAAATTCTAAAAAAACCCTGGCTAACACTGTTTACCTCACCCTGGAGATCCCCAGAGACTTTGTCCCACCCAAGTTATGGGCCCACCCAAGTTATGGGCCCACCCAAGCTGCTTTTCCATATGAACGGCTGGTCTTGGTTCATATTCCACAACTTCCTAAATCCTCTCAAGTAAGCAATCGTCAGCCTCAGAGAGTCCTCAACCCCCATACCTCTTGCTAAAGGGCCACAGGCCTGGCACTAGAAGCAACCAGCCTAGATTCACAGCTTGGCTTTGCCTCGGAATCTCTAAGCCCAGCACAAGTAGCAGCTATCTCAGACTGCTTTATATCTCAGGCAGGGTGGCCCTGGGGAAAACACAGGTGGGGAATGACCTTGACCTGGACCACTTGGGAAACCCCGGAGCCTGTGGATCCAATGGACAGCTACAAACCAAGTCAGAGCACTGCCACCCTGCCCCTGCACAGTTGATCCTCCACAGAGGGCAGAGGTTGGTGGTCAATGGTCACAGCCAGTCCTTGCAGCTGACTGGCCTTGGGTAAATCCTTCCCATTGATGTGCCAACAGCAACCAAAGCTCAACTACAAGAGGAAGGCGTACTCATCCCATACAAAGGGCACATGTCGAGTACCCAGTTTGAGTGATAAGGGAGACTGTGCCACTGGACCCTACAGGACATCTACTACGTTAAGCCATGCTACCAAGACAGGGAGTCAAAGCAGCTCTACCTAATACACAGAAACAAACCCAGGGAGGCTGCCAAAATGAGGAGACAAAGAAACAATGCCCAAATGAAAGAACAGATCAAATTGCAGAAAAAGAACTAAACAAAATGGAGATAATCAATCTATCAGATGCAGAGTTCAAAACACCAGTTATAAGGATGCTCAAGGAACTTAGTGAGAACCTCAGCAGCATAAAAAAGATCCAGTCAGAAATGAAGGATACACTAATTAGAATAAAGAATAACTTACAGGGAAACAAGAGTAGAGTAGATGAAGCTGAGATTCAAATCAATGATTTGGAACATAAGCAAGCAAAAACAACCAGAGTAAGAAGAAAAAAAGAACACCCTCCCCCACCACCCCCCAAAATGAGGATAGTGTAAGCAGCCTCTTAGACTCACTGCCTCTGAGCTCTAGCACCAGGACAAATTCAAGTGACCCAACATGCACATCACAGGGGTGCCAGAAAGACCAAGAAATTAGAAATCTATTTGAAAAAATAATGAAAGAAAACTTTCCTAATTATGTGAAGGAAATACACATGCAAGTCCAGGAAGCACAGAGAGTCCCAAACAACATGGATGCAAAGAGAGCCACTCCAAGACAGATCATAATTAAAATTCTAAAGGTTAAAGGTAAAGAATCTTAAAAGCAGCAAGAGAAAAGAAGTTAGTTACCTACAGGGGAATTCCCATAAGACTATCAGCTGACTTATCAAAAGAAACTTTGCAGGCTGGACAGGATTGGCAAGAAATATTCAAAGTTACGAAACGCAAGGACCTACAGCCAAGATTGCTCTACCTAGCAATCTAAATGCTATCATTCAGAATCAAAGGGCAGATAAAGAGCTTTCCAGACAAGAAAAAACTACAGGAATTCATCATCACCACACCATTATTATATAAAATGTTATAGGGAATTAAATAAGAAAAAGAAGATCAAAACTATAAACAATAAAATGGCAATAAATATATTATCTATCAACAATTGAATCTAAAGAACTAAGCAAAGAAGAAGAACAGAGACAGAATCATGGATATGGAGAGCATTTTGATATGACAGATGAGAGGAAGTATGGGGGAATGGGTGAAGAGGTGAGAGGATTAAGAAATACAAATAGGTAATTACAGAATAGCCATGGGGATGTAAAATACAGTACAGGAAATGGAGTAGTCAAAGAACCTACATATGACCCAGGGACATGAACAATGATATGGGGATTGCCTGAGGGAGTGGAGGGTGCTGTGTGGAGGGCAGGAAAGGGGGCAGAATTGGGATAACTGTAATAGCATAATCAATAAAATATAATTTAAAAATAAAAAATCAGAACTATGTACACAGTACCCATTTGTGAGCATACACATATGGTATACATATATGTGTATATCTATATTTATATATCTGTAGACAGAAACACACACATATGTGAACATATGTATGTTTGTAAATGCACAGAACATCTGTGGAAGGATATATATGAAAAGAACAAGTATGAAACTCTCCATGAAGTAGAGTTGGGAGGCTAGGGAGGGGCAAAGCAGGCTTACTTTGTACTGCATACCATTTATACCTTTTGAATTTGGCATTATGTGCATGCATTACCTATGAAAAATTTTAAAGTATTTAGAGAAATCTTTTAAAAGATTTTTAAAGATACTTCTTTTGAAATCCTGGTCAAATTTTTATAGCAAGCCCATTTATCAAACAAATCTAATAAATATGTGTTCCCCTTCTGGGTTTTCCAAGTTTGGTTTATTGACAAGGAGGCACTTTGCTTAGACTTTTAGGATTTGGGCCAACCGTAATTTAAAAACCATTTTCATCCTTAAAGAACACAGAAGGTGAAACGGCTCATCTTATTGGTACAACCAGCCAGTCTTTCCAGAAGGTTAACATTGTGCAAAATGCTCTATCTATAACTAAAAGAAGGCAAGTACTCTTAATCCTTGTACCACCTAGTCTCTGCCAAAATTTCAGAACCTCTCTCGTGAGTTCTTTCAGAATATAAAGTTTTTTTTCTGTTCAACATTTGTGTAGGCACGTTATTTTGGTCCAGTGTATTTCTTTTAAATTATTCTGTTCACTTCCATAAAGAATACCAAGGTCCTCAGAAAACAAAGGCTTCAGCTTCTATGGCCCCTTCATGATCTACCTTAACTCATTGTAATTATCCCGCCTCTCTGCTGGTCTTTATTAGAATACCTTGTCACCTAATATGTTAATTCTGGTTCTCCCCTTCTGCCACAAAAAGCCTCAAGAGGGACACAATGCCTTTTCTTTAGTCAGCACATACCTCTGTAAGGGAGCCTACTATTATTGTAAAAGTTGATTTGTATTATCAATGAATAACCAATCAGAAATTATAAGGTAACTCCTGCTTTCCTTATAAAATAAAATTTAAATCAGAGTTTCTCCTAAATGAAAATTTGCTAACCAATATCCACATGCACTTACAATCATGTAATATCACCATTTAATCTTTTATTCAATCAGGATAATTACTATCCTACATAAAACAACAAATATAAAAAATAAAGAATAAATAAAGAAACAATAGTTTCCTCCTTGTGAACCACAGGTTTCCTCTAGGTTTCACTGATTCTCTGATCTCTTGCAATAATGACATGATCTCTTGCAATAATAAAACATTATTTAGATACTGAAGTGTCTCACCATTTTCTCCAATTTAAATAATATGAGTAGTCATAAAAATCAAATCTATGTTAAAGTACTACTAACCTCACAGAAGGCTGACCAAAAACTTAATCAACAGATACTAAAACTATGATTACTGTGATGTGAACTACCGAACAGAGCACTGTATATCAACAGGGAAAGGATAAAGTTCTAATAAGTGGTACCGAGTCATTAGAATTCCAACTGGGGATAAAAACCAAGCTAGACATGTGCTTGCACCATACTTAAGAAGTAGATCATGAAAGTCAAAACAATAAAGCTTTCAGAACATATATAGGAAGATAGCTTCATGATGTTGCAAGAGAAGTTTTTTAAAGACATAATATGCAATAACTGTATGAGAAAACAATGATAAACTTGACTCCATGAGAATTAAGAACTTCTGTACATTAAGAAGCACCATTTAAAAAGTGAAGATGCAGGCCCTGGCAGGGTAGCTCAGTTGGTTTGAGTGTCATCCCAATACGCCAAGGTTGTGGGTTCGATCCCCAGTCAGGACACATACAAGAATCAACCAATGAATGCAAAAATAAGTGGAACATCAGATCGATGTTTCCCTCTCTTCCTCTCTCTAAAATCAATTATTTTTTAAAAGCAAAGATGCAGAAGATATATGGAACACATTAAGTGGCAAAGAACCTATATCCAGAACATAAAAAGAATTCTTTTAAATCATAAGAAAAGACATAGAACACAGTATTTTTTTTAAAACCCACAATAGAGGAAATACATATGTCCTATATACATATACATATACATTTTTAAAAGATAACCAACCTTATTAAAGTAGAAAATAAAAATTAAAACCTCACCCTGGCTGCTGTGGCTTAGTTGAGTGCCAGCCTGCAAACCAAAGGGTCACCAGTTCAATTCCCAGTCAGGGCACATGCCTGGGTTGCAGGCCAGGTCCCCAGTTGGGGGCGTGCAAGAGGCAACCACACACTGATGTTTCTCTCTTTCTTCCTCCCTTCCTTCCCCTCTCTCTAAAAATAAATTTAAAAAATCTTTTTAAAAAAATTAAGCTAAACTATACCATAACAATAGCTCCTAAGTTAGAGGGAGATAAATAGAGAGTAAGTGCTCTAAGATCCTTGAATTACCCAAGGTAAAATAATCAATTAACAATGGATTTTTTTAAAGTCAGGAATGGCTGTTGTAATTCCTGGGGTGTTGATGCACATCCAAATAACAAAAACTTTAAAACTTTCTAATTAAGAGAATATGAAAAGCACATTAAGCAAATGGCAAACTAAGGTAATTCCCCCTCTAAGGGGCCTAATAGTGCCCCTCTTCAAGAAAGGAGCAACTTGGAATAAATCTAGCATGCCTCAGGTTTCCTGGGAGAAGGTGATGCGCAACTTCCTTTGCCTTCCTTTGGCTGCCTACATGTAAAAAATATATCTATATCTATTATTTGGTCTTTTGATGAAATATATGTAGTGTGTGAGATAAGAAAATCCATGTGTCCTGGCTGGTGTGGCTCAGTGGATTGAGTGCCAGCCTGCAATGCAAAAGGTCACCGGGTCAATTTCCAGTGAAGGCACAAGCCTGGGTTGCAGACCAGGTGCCCAGCTGGGGGTGTTCAAGAGGCAACTGATCAATGTATCTTTCCCACACTGATGTTTCTCTTTCTCTCTTTCTCCTTCCCTTCCCCTCTCTAAAAATAAGTAAATAAAATCTTTTTTTTTCTTTTTTAAAGAAATGCTTCTTTTTTTAAAAAAAGAAAATCCATGTGCATGTGATTCTTCTATTACTTGGATCAATCTATTTTGGGCGGATAGAAAATAAAAGATGCAAGAATGGCTCATAGTAAAGCTCTCACCTCAGTAATTAAAAAAAAGAAAGGTAGATTTAAAGCCAAACAGTAATTACATTAAACATAAGTGGACTAAAGACTTTATTTAGAAAACGAACACTTTCAGAATGGAACTATAAAGAAAAAAAAGTACAATGAGCTAGTTATATGACATATACCTAAAACGCAGGGATTCAAAATGTATGAAGGTAAAGAAGATGAAAAAATATGACATGCAAACATTAACCAATAACATAAAACAAGATAAAAGGGAAAAATCAGTAAAAAATAAAGATTTGAACAAAATAAATAAACATGACTTAATACATATATTAAATATTATATCCAACAACTACAGAATCGTACTCTTTTCTAACATATGCAAACATTTTAAAAACTGACCATATCTTGGGCCATAAAGCAAGTCTTAAAGTCCAAAGTACTGAAATCATGTAGTGTGTTCACTGACCATAATAAAATTAAAACTAGAAAACCTCCAGGTACACTGAAACATTCCATGGATCAAAAATCAGGAAATATTTTGAATAAAATTATAAAAAATACTGCATATAAAAAAATGTGGAAGCAGATCAGTGGTTGCCTGGAGATAGGGGAGAAGAGGAGGAATGGATTACGAAGGGGCATGAGGAAATGTAGGTGTGATGAATATGCATTATCCCATACTGTATCACAGGTCAAAAGTATCAAATTATACATTTTAATATGTATAATTTATTCTATGTCAATGTTGCATATACCTTCATATGGCTATTAAAAAAAGAAAAGAACCCTGAATAGAGTGTCTCAGTTGGCTGGAGTGTCATCCCATAAACCAAAAGGTCATGGGCCTGATTCACAGTCAGGTTGCAGATTCGGCGCCCTCCCCACCCGGTCAAAAGAGAGGCGACCTATTGATGTTTCTCTCCCTCTTTCTCCCCCTCCCTTTCCCTCTCTCTAAAATCAATAAGTATATCATTAGGTGAGAATAAAGAGAAGAAAAAAAAAAAGAGGACAAACGGGAGGCAGAGGTGAAGGAGGAGGAGGAGGAGCAGCAGTAGCAGCAGTAACTGTCACTACCAGTAGAATTTTCCCCCCCAAACAAATTTTAACAATGTTTGGGATGCAGCTAAATGCAATAAATTTTTAGGAGAAAAATTTATAGCTTTAAATAAATATACCGAAAGAGCAATTAATAAGCCAAGCATCTACCTCAGGAGTTTTTGTTTTTAATTACAAAACAAATCCAAAGAAAGTAGAAATAAATAATAAACATAAGAGCAGAAGTTAAGGAAACAAAATAAGCATTCAGCTGAGGACTTAAAAATCAAAAGTTGAATTCAAGGACAGATAAACAGCTTCCTAGACAAGAAAAACCTAAAGGAGTTCATTGCCACCAAACCAGTATTACAAGAAATGTTAAAGGGACTTCTTTAAGGGTTCTGGTCAAGATGGTGAAGGAGGTAAATGCAGTACTCGCATCATCCCACAACCACATCAAAATTACAACTAGCCCTGGCCAGGTGGCTCAGTTGGTTGGAGCATCATTCTGTATGCCAAAAGGTTGTGGGTTCGATCCCTGGTCAGGGCATGTATCGGAGGCAACCGATCGATGTTTCTCTCTCGTTATCAATGTTTCTCTCTCTCTCTAAAAAAAAAAAAAAAAATCCATAAAAAATAAGTAAATAAAAACATGATGAAAATCACAACTAAACTACAGAACAACCATCATTCAGAACCACCTGAAATCTGGCTAAATGGAAGTCCTACAACTATGGAATTAAAGAAGCCCCACTGAGACTGGTAGGAGGGGCAGAGACAAGTAGCGGGCTTGATCCAAGCCCACGTATGGCAGTTAAAAATCAAGAGGAATGCTTTGGCTACAGAGGTCCCCCCTAAAAAGTGAGGGGTTCTAGTGCCAGAAAGAGAAGTCCCCATAACTTCTGGAAGTGAAAAGCAGTGGGAATTGTGCTTTAGTGAGGGGGTAGGCATTCCTCTTAAAGGGACCATGCACAGACTTACTGCCTCTGAGCAGTGCTAGGGCACCAGCTCTAAAGGTGCCAGGTACATACAAGAAGGAACTGAATTGTCTGGCATCAGGGCAAGGGTTGGAAGGGGAGCTTTCTTCCAGACAGAAGTGGTGGCATAGGCTATTGCTCCTTTTGCTGAGTCCTTCCCCTGCAGAGCCAGCAGGTAGGCGCCATATCTGAGACTCCATCAACCAGGCTAGCACTGTTTGCCCCACTCTAGTGATTCTCTGAGACCCCACCCCACCCAACTTTCGGGCCCACTCAAGCCCTGTCCAGCGGCTTTTCCATACAAACAGTCTGTCTAGGCTCATGCTATGGACTTAACCTAAAATCTCTAACCAGCAGAATCTGGCCTCAGTGTGCCACTCTTACTAAGTGGTCTTGGCTCAGTTTGGCCTGCCTTGGATATCTTCAAGCCCAGCACAAGTAGCAACCATCTGCAGACTGCTTTGTAGCTCAGGTCGGTGGCCCTGGGCAGGACACAGATGGCAGCTGACCTTGGTCTGCACTTCCCAGAAGGCCACAAAGCCAGGACTCCCAGTGGATAGCTTCGGACCATAGAGAAGCACCATCCAACCACAGCAGATCCTCTGCTATGGTCACAGCCAGTCCTCACAGCCAATCCACCTGGGGGTAAATCGTTCCCACTGCTGTGCCAACAACAATCAAGGCTGAAATACAATGGGAAGTGCACAAAGACCACACAGGGGCGGTGGTGTACCTTTAACACCCAGCTTAGGTGACCTGGGAGGCTGCGCCACTCAGCTCTACAAGACACTTATTACATAAAGCCCTCTACCAAGACTGGGAGACAGAGCAACTCTACCTAACACACAGAAACAAACACAGGGAAGTAGCCAAAATGAGGAGATAAAGAAACATGTCCTAAAGAAAAGAGCAGAACAAAACTCCAAAAAAAGAAAGAATTAAACAGAGTGTAGATAAGCAATTTACCAGATGCAGAGTTTAAAACACTGGTTGAAAGGATATTCAATTATCTCATTAAGAACTTCAACAAAAAGATAGGAAACAAAAATAGAGATAGAAAACATAAAAAAGAACCAGTCAGAAATGAAGAATGTAATAACTGAAATAAAGAATAATTACAGGGAATCAACGGTAGGAGATGGGCAGAAGATCAAGTCAGTAATTTGGAAGATAAGAAAACACCCATCAGAAAAGCAAAAAGAAAAAAGAATAAAAAAAAAAAAAGAGGACAGTTTCAGGAGCCTCTCGGACAACTTCAAGCATACCAACATTCATATGCCAGTAGGAAAAAGAGAGAGCATGGAACTGAAAACCTATCTGAAAAAAATGATGATGGAAACCTATCCTGCCATGGCCAGTGTAGCTCATTTGGTTGGGCCAATATTCCATAAACCGAGGGGTCACAGGTTTGATACCTGGTCAGGGCACATGCCGGGGTTGTGGATTTGGTACCTGGTCAGGGGGCATGCGAGAGGCAACCAGCCAATCAACGTTTCCCTCTCACACTGATGTTTCTCTCCCTCCCTTTCTCTCTCTCTAAAATCAATAACCATGTCCTTGGGTGAGGATTTTTAGAAAACCAAATTATCCTAACGTGGTGAAGAAAATAGACATACAAGTCCAGGAAGCACAGAGTCCCAAATAAAATGAACACATAGAGGCCCATAACAAGACACATCATAACTAAAATGTTAAAGATTAAAGACAACGAGGGAATTTTAAAAGCGGCAAGAGAGAGTTAGTTACCTACAAAGGTACTCCCATAACATTGTCAGCTGATTTCTCAACAGAAGCTTTGCAGGCTAGAAGCGATTGGCATGAAATATTCAAAGTGATGAAAAGCAAGGACCTACAACCAAGGTTACTCTACCCAGCAAGGCTATCATTTAGAACCAAAGGACAGATAAAGAGCTTCCCAGATAAGAGAAAACTAAAGGAGGTCATCACCACCAAGCCCATATTACATGAAATGTTAAAGGGTCACTCTCCTTGTCCTGACTGGTGTGGTTCAGTTGGTTGGGTGTTGCCTTGCAAAGCAAAAGGTCACTGGTTTGACTCCTGGTTAGGGCACATGCCCAGGTTACGGGTTCGATCCCTAGTTAGGGCATGAATGAGAGGCAACTAATGGATGTTTCTCTCCCTCTCTTTCTCCCTCCCTTCCCCTCTCTCTAAAAAAATAAATAAAACCTTATATTGTTAAACAAAGAAAAAAAGGAAGAAATGTTGAAGCGTCTTCTTTAAGAAAAAGGACGAAAAAAACAAAATATATAAACAATAGAATGGCAATAAATATGTATCTATCAACAATTACTTTAAAAGACTGAAAGTAAAGGGACAGCATGAATGGGGATATTATGCCAAGTGAAATAAGAAAGAGAGAAAGACAATATCATAAGATTTCATTAATATGTGGAATCTAAAGTACAATATAAACAAACAAAATAGAAAAGACTCACATGTAGAGAACAAAGGGGAGAGGTGTTGGGGCTGGATGAAAAAGTAAAGGGATTAAGAAGCACAAATTGGTAGTTACAAAACAGTAATGCCCTGCAAAAGGAGTATAGTCAGTAATACAAAACTACATATGGTGCCAGGTGGGTATTGGAAATACTGGGGGGGGAAATCTGTAAAGTAAATGACTGTCTAACCACTATTCTGCACACCTGAGACTAATACAATATAATACTGAATACCAATTGTAATGGAAAAATAATTTTTTAAAAAAGATTTTATTTATTTACTTTTTAAATAGAGGGGAGGGGAGGAAGAGAGGGAGAAAAATCAATGTGTGAGAGATACATCAGATGGTTGCCTCTTGCACTCCCCCACCTAGGGAACCTGCCCCGCAACCAAGGCACGTGCCCTGACCGGGAATCAAACCTGCAACCTTTTGGTTTGCAGGCCGGCACTCAGTCCACTGAGCCAGACTAGCCAGGGCAGAAAGTAAAAATTTTTAAAAAGGATTTCCCTAAGGAGAAAAAAAAAGGGGGGGGGGAGATAAAAATATGAATAATAAAATGGCAATAACTACATTTCTATCTACAATTAATTTAAGATTTTATTTTTAGAGGGATGAGAACGGAAGGGGAAAGAGAGGGAGAAAAACATTGATGTGTGAGAAATACATCAACTGGTTGCCTATTGCACCCCCCCAACTGGGGACCTGGCCCACAACATGGAAGCTGGCCCATAATTCCTGAATAGGAATTGAACTCAAGGCCTTTTGGTTCACAGGTCAGCGCTCAATCCACTGAGCCACACCAGCCAGGAATCCACAATTACATTAAATGTAAATGGATTAAATGTTCCAATCAAAAGATACAGGGTGGAGAAATGAATAAGAAAACAAGATCCTTACATGTGCTGTCTACAAGAGCCTCATTTCAGCTCAAAAGATACACACAGGCTGAAAATAAAGGGATGGAAAAAGATATTTCATGAAAATGGAAACAAAAAAACAAAACCTGGTGTAGCAATACCTAGAAACCAGGCAAAATAGACTTTAAAACAAAGGCTATAACAAGAGACAAAGTAGAACCAGCAATTCCACTTCTGGATATTCATCCAAAGAAACCCAAAACACTAACTTGAAAAGACATATGCATCTATACATTCATTGCAGCATTATTTACAATAGTCAAAATATGGAAACAACCTAAGGGTCCATCAACAGATGAATGGATAAAGAGGAAGTGGTGCATACAGACATAAAAAAGAATGAAATTTTACCATCTACAACATGGATGGACCTACAGGGTATTGTGCTGAGAGAAGTCACACAAAAAAGAACAAATGCCATATGATCTCACTTATATGTGTAATCTAAAAAATAAAACAAATGAACAAACAAAACAGAAATAAACTCATAAATATAGAGAACATTTTGATGGTGGCCAGATTTCAGGGGTGTTAGGATATGGGTGAAAAAGATGAAGGGATTAAGAAGTACAAATTGGTAGTTACAAAACAGTCATGGAGATGTAAAATATGGCGTAGGGAATATAGGCAATAATATTGTAATAACTACATATGGTATCAGATGCAAACTAGACTTATTGGGGTGATCACTTCAGGTTATATAAATGTTTAATCACTATGCTGTACACAGGAAACTAATAATTATGTCAACGGTAACTGAAAAATAAAAATTATTTTAAAAATAAAATTAAAAGTTGGCTGTTTGAAAAGACTAATAAAATTGACAAAGATATGAGGATTGAGGACAAAAAGAGAAGGCACAAATAAATAAAATACATAAATAAATATAATAAATTTATAAAATTAATTATATGAAATAACTTATATAAAATATGTAAACATAAATAACATTAGCCCTGGCTGGTGTGGTTCAGTGGATTGAGTGCCAGCCTCTGAACCAAAGAGTCACCAGTTTGATTCCTAGTCAGGGCACATGCCTGGGTTGCAGGTCAGGTCCCGAGTAGGAGAAGCATGAGAGGCAACCACACAGTGATGTCTCTGTCCCTCCCTTTGTCCCTCCCTTCCCCACTCTCTAAAAATAAATAAAATATTTTTTAAAAAATAAGTAATAAATAAGATTATATTTTATTATAAGGGACCTGATAGCTGATTCCTTGTAATTCCTGTAATTTGAAACTATTTACAGCAGAGTTTTCCCAGTGTTTTGTGGCAATGTGAAATAAGAATTATAGGTTTGCCAAGATATTAATCTCCTTGACCCATGTTAGCCAGATAAGGCCTGAGCAATGAGAAACCCCTGACACCTTCCTCATGTGAGCCTCTTCCTTCCAGTATACCAAGGAAACATTATTATTTTCTATTATTTCTTGGGAGAAAATGTTAAGAAGCACTCATTTGAACAACTAACTGTCCCAGCTTAGCATTTAAGTTATACCTAAGTTCCTTTCATTTAAAGTTTCCTTATGAAATTTTATATCATAGTTCAATACATTTGTATTAGAAATAGGTATTTTCCCTTCTCTCTCAGTCTCCCTGATTTGAGGGCTAGCACTTAATCACCTGTGTATGTATTTTGCAACTCTATTGCAAAAGAGATGATGATTTATTAATGTTGTTATTAATCCACACATAACTATATGACAGAATATATATTACTAACAGTTGGATGAAGGCTTATGATCAAGTGTCAGGAACTATTCCTTTTTGTCAAGTTAATAGTTTTACTCTAAATTATTGTTTGGCAATATTTCTTCTGACTAAGCTGTTTTATCCTTTTATTAAACACACACATATACATATGCACATACTGAAGAACACAATCCTACTTCAAGAATAAATATGTTGAAGTTTACATGCCTTATATGGATAAACCAAAGCGATATTGTTGGATATGAAACTATGTATTAGAATTTCGTATGAAACATTATGTCACTGATAAAAAAATATTTTCTTACACAGCCAATTCCACAAACATAGCAGAATATACTACGGGAAAAGTTGGTACAAAACTTTCGAGTTATTTCTATGTGGCTATGCCCAAGCCATCTACTAATGATAAGTTAAAGGACTTTTTACCTGTCAGGGCCTGAGTTCAGGCACTCAATAGTTTCAAATCTCTCTTCAGAAGCTGATGACAATACTAATCCCTGCACTGTGCAGGGAGGTGCTTTCCTTGCACTGGCTTAAGTGCTAGTGATTTCACCAACCCTTGAAGTGCAGAACAGTAAAAAAACAGTTTTCAGCCATTTTTCTTTCTGATTTCTCATTTTAAAAAATATTAGAAAGATCTCAAATAAGTTTTAAAATAAATTATTTCTGTTTAAAAGGCAGTACCTTACTTTAAAGAGACACAAGCCATTAGGTGTTTCCAGGTTACTGCGCATCACAAGATGGCTTTTCCCATCAATTAAAAACTTACACAAAGAAGGCACAATTTTATGCCTTCAAATAATTTTCTGACTTTTACCTTAAAACACCAAAATTTGGTGGTTACAGATATGTAAATCAGTCTTGCAGAAGGCACTCAACAGTATTAATAGGCACTACATGAAATTAGCTGTGTTAATAAATGGTATCTCTGCTATGGACTCATTTGTTCCCTGCCCTCGGCATATAGCCCTAGAAGGAGCTGGCAGTCAAATTCACAACTACTAGTGAATAAAGAAACAATATGCTGTACTCTCTAATAAGATAAACATCAAAAAATGCTACTATGTCCAAGGACAAAATTAAGCTCTATATATCTATATATAGACATATACAGACATACCTAGAAGGCCAAATCTATCTTTGTTTCTGACTGAAACCTTAAAATGGTAAATTCATACAACGTCCATTCTCTTATACTCTAAAATAAAATGGGCTTACTACGCAGGACTCCAGGGTTTTCCTGTTGCTATAGGAGAAATAGGTTGAGAAGTGTACCTTAGCTAGTTCTAAAGAAAATATTTTATGTATCTAAAGAAATTTAATATTTTATCTGAATTCTCTCCAAATCCTCCTCACTTCCTCTAAATTTTCATTTCTCTTCTGACTCTCTCAGTGAGAACACTAACCACTGCTTCCTTGAGATTCGGATCATTATGAGCTTGGCGCCACTCAGTTATGCATATTCAAAACATTTAAGTTCTCGGAATTTTTACTTGACATTTTAGTAAAAGAAGATAGAAAACAAACCTGAGCTGAAATCATGCCAGTTGGACGGTACATATCTCATTTACTAGCTCTATCTATTTATACTAGATACCATTTAAAAACTCTATGTTGAATTTAAATGTTCTCTACCTACAACAAAGAAAGTTTGCCTTGATATGCTTGGCTGACGTGCTTCCGTTTTCCTTCAGTTAAAGAAAATTAAATAATCTCTCTTTCATTTACCAAATAATTTTTTAAAAGTTGGCATGCATTTAAAATCCATTTGAAGGATCTGTTCCTCTAACTTAAAATCACAGCAGTTTGATCTCATTTACAATCAATTGAACGTAAGTACTGCTTGGCAATAATAGGCTCAACTGCTCCTTACTTTTTTTTTGTCTTTCTATGGATAATTTAAGAAAAATTCATGAAATAAATATTACCAGGCCTTAAAATGTTACTTGTATGCTACTTTTCAGTATAATGTAAAGGAGAGGGGAGCCAGCAATATAAAATGTAAATTAAAAGGTCAAATTTCTAACTTACTTTATATCAAATGAGAATACTTTCTAAAAGAAAGTTTCAGAGTAGTAGAGACTAACCAATAAACCATTCTGACAAGGAATGTCAAGATGAAGTCAAAAGTTAAAAGCAACTGAGATCCAATATTAATTAATATACCTGTGAGTCAATGCCAAACTAGATAACTTTTAGAAATGCAGCTTATATAGGAATGAGTTCATGCCAGAACTGACTACTAAATTTAATCCTTATAGTAATTACAAGGTCTAAAATAGTTCTCATTTTAAAGATGTGCATTGAATTCCTATACATTCTATACCATGTTTCTTTTAAAACTATTTTTTCTCGTGACTAACTCCATCGTCTAGTTTCTAACTTTCATATTTGATCTCATAAAGCAAATAGTTTTCTCTCAGTTCTCTCAATCTTAATCTATAGTTTAAAAGGAAAAAAAATACTTCGAGAAAACTATATATGAACTAAAGCCCCCCTGTTAAACCTCGTGTTCAAATTGCTTAATTTTTAAAATATGTCTTTAGCTTTGTATGTATGGTATTATATTCACTTTATATTTAAAAAAAAGTGATCTGTCTAGAGTCACAAAATAAGTTAATGTTTGAAGTAGAATTAAAATTGTGACTTTCCTTTATTTTATAGTATAGTCAAATTATACTAGTCAAACATTTCTCATGAATAGCTAAAGAATTCTCCTATTTCTAAAGAAACAAACATTGTTATCTTAACCTAAAAATGTATATTTATACACACACATAAAAGAACACACAAAAACAGGGTAGGGCAAAAGTAGGCTTACAGTTGTTCATATAAAAAATAATACAGCCCTGGCTGGTGTAGTTCAGTGGATTGAGTGTTGGCCTGCGAACCAAAGGGTCACCAGTTCAATTCCCCAGGCAGGACACATGCCTGGGTTGCAGGCCAGGTCCCCACTAGGGGGCATGTGAGAGGCAACCACACATTGAGGTTTCTCTCCCTCTCTTTCTCCCTCCCTCCCCTCTGTCTAAAAATAAAATAAATAAAATCTTTTTAAAGATAATACAATAGTTACTAAATAATACATGAATAAACTGTTCACATAATCACAACTGCAAACATCTACTTTTGCCCAACCCTGTACATATCATACATACATAAATAGGGACAGCAAATTAAATTGAAAAACAGCTCTTACCTTCATCTCCTTCTGGTACATATGAAGCCGTAATAATGTCAATATCAGCACAATTCATCACAATCTGATTGGTTGCCTGCCTCACCTAAGGGGAGAGAAAAACCAGCAGTTTCAGAAATAGTTTGAGTAATACTATTTACATCTTCATCTCAGCCTCATGTATGTCACAGGTAATTTTTTTTAAAGGTTTTATATACTTTTTAGAGAGAGATGAAGGGAAAGAGAAAGTGAGGGAGAGAAATATCTATCAGCTGTCTCTCACACACCCCCAACCGGGGACCTGGTCCCAGCTCAGGCATGTGCCTGGATGGGGAATCAAGTCAGCAACCCTTCAGTTTGCAGACTGGCACTCACCCACTGAGCAACACCAGCCAGGGCCAATTTTTTTAAACCCTGACATCACTAAAACCTAAACTATTTATGCATCAATGATAGAAATAAATGAGTAGTTTTAAGTAATCCAAAGCAATTCACATTATATTAAAAGCAATAATAAATGCATTATTTCCCAGAATTTAAACATCTGACCTGTGAGCTACAATAAAAGTAATCTTTTTCTACTGAAACCTTGATTATAACTACTTAATTTTTTTATTTCAAAATCGTTTAATTAGAAAACATTTCTTATATGTTGAAATTAATTATGTATTATAACCCATAAAACCCATCAAGAGAACTTTTTAAGGATAGAGAAAGAAACTATGTCAAAACTTCATAAAACACTCCTTACATTTATTTTTCCCATAGAAATGTTTTGGATGTAACAGACACTAATGACTCACCACCAAGGCTAAATATTTAGGGCTTTGTTTTACTTGCTTCAGATTCAAAAAATGAATAAAATACAGAAATAATAAAAGCCCTTTCCTCTCTTCCTCATTCCCTGGAGATAACCACTATCCTAAGACTAATGTAGTTTTCTCATGTATGCTTAGTATATGTATAAAAGTCAGCACACAATGTTTTAAATTTTATATAAATGGTATCAAATTGCATGTATATAACCTTTTGCCACCTGCTTTTTTCACTTAACATTGTTTCTGAGATGGGTAAAATGGTAAAAAATGTATACCTAATTCACTGATTTTAACTCCTGCATAGTAGTATTCCAATCTATAAATAAAGAAGTTATTCATTCATTTCCTTCCTGAAGGAAGTTAGGTTACTTCCACTTTTTTGCTATTATTTAAAATAGTGCTATACTAAACATCTTGATACATGTTTTCTTGTGCACTTGTTTTCTTTACCAAGAATTGCCAAATTATCCTCCAGAGCAGTCTCAACTGACACTCCCATGAGCAAAGAATGAAGAAATTCCACTTTTGGCATCCATCAAGAAACTTAAAAAATTTTGACAATCTGATGCGTATTAAATGCTATCCCATCGTTGTTTTAATAAGAATTTCCCTGCCCTGGCTAGTGTGGCTCAGTGGATTGAGTGCCGGTCTGCGAACCAAAGGGTCACCGCTTAGATTCCCAGTCAAGGCCCATGTCTCGGTAGTGTGGGCCAGGTCCCCAGTTGGGGGTGTGCAAGGGGCAACCACACATCGATGTTTCTCTCCCTCTCTTTCCCCCTCCGGTCCCCTCTGTCTAAAAATAAAATAAATAAAATCTTTTTTAAAAAAAGAAAAAGAAAAAAAGAATTTCCCTCTTACTGCCCTGGCTGGTGTGTGGCTCAGTGGACTGAGCGCTGGACTGCGAACCAGTGTCACGGGTTTCATTCCCAGTCAGGGCTCGTGCCTGGGCTGAAGGCCAGGTCTCCACTAGGGGGCGCATGAGAGGCAACCATACATTGATGTTTCTCTCCCTCTCTCCCTTCCCTCTCTCTAAAAATAAATAATTTTTAAAAAAATTTCCCTGATTACTAGCAACATTGGTTACTAAGCTTCTTTTTTTTGCCATTAAGTTTTTCCTATGCAAATTGCTTGTTGCTAACCTTTGCCCATTTTTCAATTTGGTTGTAATTTCGTTTTTATACACTTGTTGCATTAAACAAGACCTCAAATTAATTTTCAGACATTTGAATGATCTAAATCTAAAATAACAAAAATAGTCCTGGGTGGTGTAGCTCAGTGGATTGAGCGTTGGCCTGTGAACCAAAGTGTCACTGGTTCAATTCCCCAATCAGGACACATGCCTGGGTTGCAAGCCAGGTCCCCAGTAGGGGGTGCATGCGAGAGGTAACCACACATTGATGTTTCCCTCTCTTTCTCCTTCCCTTCCCCTCTGTCTAAAAACAAAATAAAACATACAAAAAAGAAAAAAGAACACACTGAAATAAAATAACAAAAATATAGACACCCTAAATCACAAACAAATGCCTGCAGAGGCCAGCCAAGAAGGTGAGTGCAGTAGGTCAAGTGAAAGATATGCCTAAAGGAAGTATGCATAAAGGTGTGTTTAAAGGAGAGGGAAAGAGATACTTCTTGGAGCCAACCAATCATTGCTGAACAGAAAAGCAGACTTAGTGTTGATAGAGCTTCCAATTTTAAAGAAGCTGCAAATTCAGACTTCATGAGCAATCTAATTTTTAACTGATGACAACTAACTCAAAATTTTCAAAAAACACTGTGTTGGTTCAACAGTGCCTTGAGATTGTTGAACAGACCACAAAACTAGGTAAGGACGCAGGAGTAATGTATTATCGATTTTTTAAAAGATTTCATTTATTTTATTTTTAGACATAGGGGAAGGGAGAGAGAAAGAGAGGGAGAGAAACATCAATGTGTGGTTGCCTCTCGCGCATCCCCTACCGGGGACCTGGACCGCAACCCAGGCATGTGACCTGCCTGGGGAACTGAACTGGAGGCCCTTCGGTTCGCAGGACAATGCTCAATCCACTGAGCTATACCAGCCGGGGTGTATTATCAATTTTATATGAAAAACCTATACCTAAGAGCAATAATTTTATTAACAACCCATATATAAACATTATTTTAAACTAAAATTATCTGGCATATATTACAGATAGAATGTTATTAAGCCTATATATAACAGACTATCAAAATCTCTAACACACAGTGTTGGTTTGTTCATTATATATTTTGGTTCATTAAAAAAAAAAATCTGCCCTGGCCATTTGGCTCAGTTGGTTGGAATATCATTATGTATACCAAATGGTTGGGGGTTGGATTCCTGGTTAGGACACATACCTAGGTTGTGAGTTCGATCCTCAGTCAGGGTGCATATGGGAGGCACCCAATTAATGTTTCTCTCTCACATCTATGATTCTCTCTCTCTCTCTCTCTCTCTCTTTACCCCCCTCTTCCCCTTCCTCTCTCTCTAAAATCAGTAAGCATATTTTTAAAAAAATCTTTCTCATAAATCAAATCTTCCTGATCCTAAACAAAATTGTAATTTAATAAACATGTTTTAACTTATTAAGTGATAACAGTCCTTCATAGTATTTATTTCACCAAAACATACCTAAATATCACTAAAACTTTTATGTTGTAACTGGTCATTTATAGCACTACATTTGAACAACAACAGCAACAACAACAAAAAAAAACAGCTTTGCCTATTCATAAAATTACTTTTTAAAAATTCAGAGACAGAGAAATGAAGCACTTACTGGGTGTTCTCAAAGGGTAAAATGAGTCAAAACCTTCCAAAGTTTAAAGTTTATGCCAACAGAATAATAACTGGTTTAGTTATGCATCTTAATCTTTATCTAGGTAACCAATTTTCATCCATCAACATCTACAGTGAATTTAACGGTAGCCAAGCAGTTACTCTACCAATGTCAACTTACCTATATAACACTACATATGGCAACTGATACTATATTTATCTCACTACTATTACAACATTCTGAGGGAAAGAGTACACTTTGGGAAGGCACAGTGCACTCACATCGATATTTCTCTCCTTCTCTTTCTCCCCCCGTTCCCCCTCTCTAAAATAAGTAAATAAAATCTTTTTTAAAAAAAGAACTTGCCCTGGTTGGTGTGGCTCAGTGGATTGCAGGCCTTCCTGTGAACCTAAAGGTCGCCTGTTCAATTCCCAGTCAGGGCACACACCTGGGCTGCAGGCCAGGTCCCCAGTTGGGGGCGTGCGAGAAGCAACTGATTGATGTTTTTCTCCCCCTCTTTCTCCCTCCCTTCCCCTCTCCCTAAAAATAAATAAAATCTTTAAAAAAAACCCCACCAAAATTCCACTCAAATTTTAAAAATCAGAGTATATTGTCTCAGAGATGCATTTTAAACAACAGGATAATCCATAGAAAGTGCCTGTTGTAGCAATTAGTGCCTGATACACAGTAATCACTTAACAGGCATTATTAAGGCACACACACAAATACCAAGAATAAATGTGCTCTAATCATAAAGATGTTACTTTGAATATCACCTAACAGCACTCACCTAACAGTATATAAGTACCTGAACAGAATGATACAAAATTTAAGAACTATGTACTATAATACAAAGCACTTTGGATATCAGCATATATATACTGCCCAAAGAAGGTAATTTAAAATATCCATATAGACTTAAGCATATGCTTGTTTGACTACTACACTACAACACTGTTCTTTCTGGTACTTTCCCAACAATAGCACTGACCTGATGATTCTGTATGTGATTTCTCACATATTAACATCACCATGTTAGTGCACATTACCTGTATGCTCCACTATCAAAAATACAGGTAATAATGCAAAGGAACTTTAGCATTAAGATCTTCAGTTTCCAAGTTCAAAAGGCAGCAAAATATTAAAGCAGGCATATAAAACTGTGTTGATAACAAGTTCATTTTTAACTTTTCCATTGGATGTTATTAAAGAATGGAACATTAGTGTATTCTTCTTTGTTTCAAATCCAGGGTTAAGACTTCTTGGAGTCTCACCAGACTGCACTGTAACAGAACCAAGGCTAAGCAATAGCTCTACTGAAGAGGCAGCTTGACCATTTTTAAGAATTTCACGGAAGTTTCCTAAGAGCTAGGAAGGCAGCAATCTGAGACAATTCCTTTTTTCCTGAATGAGTCTTGACTACAATCACTCAGAAATACACCTTACATGTGCTATAGTAAGACTCAAGAGGTTTTGGTTTTTTTTTCTGTTTGCCAAAGTCCTGATATTTTAGTGAAAGGAAATCTCCAGTGTGAGAATTCCAAATAACAGTCAGTCTAAAGCTTGAGTCACTTGGCCGAACAAGCATTTCCATCGTTAAAATTCTGTAATAACTGTTGTCTTTGTAGAACAGGGCAATAATTTCTAAAGACAATAAGGGGCAATAATTAGTAAATACAAGTTGAGCCAAGTTTTCTAACAAAAGAGACACTGAAAAGGACAAGTTGCAGAAAGTCATAACTACCATTAATGTAAAAATGTTAAACATACAGGACATTGCTATTTATTGTCTGTGGTTACTTACATACACAACAAAACTTTTAAACTATACATAGGAATAATACTGACCTACCTAAAGAGAGAATTACCTTTGGGGTATGGGTGAGAAGAGATGGAAATGGGCTTTAGTGATCTGTGACATTTTATTTCCCCCACAAATTCACGCACAGTCTGAAGCAAATGGGGCAAAATATTAGTATCTGCTAAATTTAGGTGGTAGGTTACTTTTCTGTATTTCTAAAATATGTCCTAATTTAAAATAAAAATTGAAAGTGATTATAAGTGGCCAAATAAACTGAGAACTACACGCTTGTATGGTATTCAACACAAAGTCTCTAAGATCTGGAGAACTAATCTCAGTTTAACAACAAAACAGCTACTAGAAGACTCAGTCCTTTGCCACTGACTCACATATAGATTAGAATAAAACTTACTTTACAATAAGAGCAGGTTCATCTATGTAGCAAAGTTCAGAGAAGTTTCATAGATAATTTACGACTTAAGATCATATTTATCCAGGTTGTACTAAGCAATGTCAATTATCGAGAACCAGGAAGTTAAAAAATAAATAAATAAAAAAGCCTGTATGAAAAGCCAGGATAGACGATACAAAGTCCATACAATAAAGCTTATACCCTTCATTCAGAAGAGAATCCACCAAACCCTCATTTTAGAAATTTATTTTTCAATTCAAACAAGCTTGTTTATCTGGTTACTTAGACTCTTCAGATCAAGTTCAGTAAAATAGATGAGGAAAGGAAATTTCACAACAGGCAGCAACAAGGCACAAGAAGCAGAAAAAAATAATAACCTGAGAGTAAGGAAAACAAAAAACTTTAAAGAACAGATATGAAATTAATAAATCATAGTACATAGTTTTGGGTGATCTATGGCTATAAGTATCAATGACTGATGTCCAGTATTTTAAAAAAGAAGAAAAGAAACAAACCTAGATTATGAGGAATTACAGAATTTTTAAAAATATATTTTAGGAATATTTCCATCCAAATCAGTAAATATTTTTTAAATTCTACATGCCTAAAAGGGTAAGCTTCACTTATCTGGAAAATTCACTGCAGAATTAATTGCCAGATGACATTAGATAAAGCTTAACACAGGAAAGTTTCTTAGGGCCCTGGCTGGTGTGGTTCAGTGGACTGAGCTCCAGCCTGCAAACCATAGGGTCACTGGCTCAATTCCCTGTCAGGGAACATGCCTGGGTTGTGGCCAGGTTCCCAGCTGGGGGTGTGGGAGGGGCAACCGACTGATGTTTCTCTCACACATTTATGTTTCTCTCCCTCCCTCACCCTCTCTCTGAAATAAATAAATAAAATCTTTTCTTAAAAAATATTTTAGGTGTTGCTTCATAAATATCTTTGAAGAAACAGAATAACAAATCTGAACAAATTCAATTCCTTATCATCGGCTTTCAAATTTAATTTCTTAAGACCAGCTAGTGACCGAGCACAATGTTGGACAAATTATTAATTTTATCATTTCTTAAAGTAATAAAAAAACTACCAAAATGACTGCATAGAAAATACGCAAAATTTGGGCAGCAAATTCCATAACATAGAGTTGATAATAACATCCATTTAGATGCCAAGTTTCAGTCTGCCAAACAAACTACTATATCTGTAACTTTCCTGTAAGTGCCAATTTAGTCATCAAGAACATGAATATTTTGTTGGTGGAGGCCAGGGATTGTCTAGCATATCCTGACTTCTGGCCTTAAAAGATTAAGTTAATATCTCTGGCACAGGTGAAACATTACCGTAAGAAAAAAACCCAATTACTGTATAAACCACTATACAATCATTACAAAAATTGTGGCCACTCACATGAACTTATAATCCATTTTTTAATTATCCATAAAGCAAGAATGTCAGAATTTGAAATAGCTACAAAAATCCATTGCTCTCCAATATCCTTAATGTAAAGGGAGGAAAAGGGAATGTCCCATTTCTCTAGGTCAGTGGTTTTCAACCTTTTTCATCTTATGGCATAAGATGAATTAGTTTATAAGACATATAAACTAATTACTAAAATTCTATGGTACACCAAAAAGTATTTTGCTGATCTGACAAACAAAAAAAAGGTATAATTTTGACTCATTCACACTGGATGGCTACTGTTGTGTTGGCTGTTGTCATTTTGTATTTTGACAATCTACAGGAAAAGAGGTCAGTGCCCCTGACTCTATAGTTGGGTATTGCATGTTTTAAAAATTCATGCAACACACAAGTGTGTCTGCCACGGCACAGCAGTTAAAAATCACTGCTCTCGGCCCATGATAATACCTTTTAAAGTCTGCTGAATTAGGCCACACTCACTTGTGTAAAAGACAAGTACTTTTTAAATTAGTGCATATTGATTAAATTTCTTCACCTTCCCCAGGAGTCCACACCCCAGGCCAGGTTAAAAATCCACTAAGTTTCTAATATGTAACCTGTACAAATACTCTGGGCTTATCATAAAATTCTGCAACTAAAGCAACCGGGCAAATTGCATACTTTGTGTAATATGATTCCAACTATTAGGAAACTGACTCAATGCTAAATTACAAATCTGGGTTTCTAGAGATGTAGTTTTGTCCACATTTTCAGATTTCCACTGTAAGATACCACCTAATACCACAGTTTATTACTCCAATGCGTGGATATCAAAAATATTAACATATGCTTTTTACTAGTAATGTCAACTTTTTACTAATGTTAATTCCCCTTTACACTGCAAAGGTGGCAATTAACGACTCCAATTGTCCTTCAATAACACCTGTTAGAATTCACTATAATGCCACCTTTCATTTGTGTTGCTACCTAGCCTGAAAAGAATTTCTAAAAAGAAATGCTTTGAAAAGCTCATGTTATTAAAAAAAGATTCATTTATTTCCTTGTATTAAATTAACAAGTCCCTGCTAATACGGTGCACATTACCTACCATGTGCTCCCTCAATGGTCCAAACCAGTCTTTAAATTTTGCTCATCTCTTTGGAAAAGCAAGTAGAAAAGGAATAAGGTGAAGTATTGGGATTGGCCAAAAAGTTCATTTAGTTTTTTCCGTAAAATAAAAGACACATTTTTCATTTACATGAATAACTTTATTGATTTGGATATTTTGAGTGTATCAGCTCTCTCCTGCTATTGGCTTCTAGTGGGTAGAGGCCAGAGGTGCTGCCAAACATCTTCCAATGTACAAGACAGCCCCACAGCGAAGAATCATTTGGTCAAAATGTCAACAGTACCAAGGAACTTCACAAAACACTTCTGACACGTTCCATCAGTCACAGCATGTTCTCCACACGCCACACAAATCTTTGTGTTTCAGTTGCATTTTTTACCTTTCTTGAAACAATAAAACATAATACCCCAGAAATGCTGTGTATCTTCTTCCATCTTCAATATTAAAATGGCTGCATAAAAATTCACTTATTTTGGTAAGTTTTTTTTAAATGCATGCTGATACGACAGCTGTCAGAATACAATCTAACAAAATTGTTTAGAATGAAGTTAAAGACAATCAAGCAGTACTAGAGTCATTGTATGAAAAAAACTAAACAAGCTTTTTGGCCAACCCAATACATCACTGCTTGTTGTTCTATTCTAACACTTAGATAAAACCATTATTTCCTAAAAAAATAATCATTTAAAAATCTTTATTGACAATTTTCCTGAAAATTTTCCCTAAATATATATTTCTCCCAGAATTATGAACCTATTATGCCAAAACATGAGGTAAAGAAACAAATGATTTTTTTGAATGTTGTCTTTTCACATAATGCGAACTCATTCATCACTAGGTCCTTCTTCCTTTGCCAAGTCACAAGACACACTACTGTTTACAATCCCTCCCATCTGGCCCCTGCCAATATATATCAAACACTCTAGTCACTTGGCTTAAACAAACACAGTCTCCCAAATAACCCTCTGAAATCCTAATTTAGACCCCCGATGCATTCATTCTGATTCATTATTCTTAACAGAAAAATTCTAAATCACCTGACTTTCACAGGGTTAAGTTTTGCCTTTTGATGCAGCCAGACCCTAGAGTCCTCATGCTTTGACACAATTGCCCCAAATCTGACAGTATACTTTCTAATTCTACACTTTCAGACATAGTTTTAGGCTGAGTACTCGGCTTTCAAAGACGACTGCCAACTTTCAATTCATTCAAACACCAGTCTACATTTCTTTCATTTCACTGCTACATACACACCCTGTTCTTTCAGACTGAGGCCTACTGATTTTTCCCCCTGCCTGCAGTGCAAAGAAAAATGAAACAAAATATTTTTACCATCTTTCTTTTCCAAGATAACTACTAAACAGTTCCCATTTTTCATTACAGATTTCACCTAACATATGATATCACAAATGTCTGCTATTCAGGACCTTTGTAGGGCATCAATATTAATGGTCTCCAAAATCAAGCAATACTTCAAATAATGCTGCGAGGGGGTGAGGGGAGGGGGGGAGAGCATGATTCACCAAAAACTGCAATGAAGAGTAATGGAATATTTTCTCCAGTGGTATGTTAAAACTAATAGCTTCTTTCAGAGGAGGGTACTGCTAAGCAACCATCGCTATAGCAATAAATCCACCTGCTTCTAAGGCTGCAAAACTAGAAGATGGTAGGAAAAGCAGAGATGGGGTCCTCCTTTAGCTTCTCTAGGGGTTAGCAGAGAATCAAGTCACTGCTGCACTGTCACTTGAGGAGAGGGGGAGGGGAGGGGGAGGGGCGGATCATCTTGGAAACCCAGCCCCTGGGCTGGAGCAGGCGGGGAGAACTCAGCAAGGCTGCCTGGGATTAACATTCTCCTCACCCTCTCCCCCCATTCCAGAATCTCCCCTCCTCGCTAACGCTCGGCGGCCGGAGTCCCAGATGACCGCCCCTTCCAATGTGTCCTCCGTGGGGCGTAGGTAGAACCACAGAAAAGAACTGAGTCAGGAGGCCGAGACAGAGCGTGGACTCCGATGACCCCTCTGGCCTCTCCCAACACCCTCCAGCCTCTCCCAAAACACTACCGAGCCCGGAAGGGCCAGGGGTCAGTGGAAATGCCCCGCACAGGTGTGCCTGCCCCGGAGGGGCGCAGGGGCCGGGCCTGCCGGCTTCCGCAGCGCTCCCCGCAGCGCGGCCCGCGCCCCAGCCCAGCTGGGCAGAGCACACCAGCCCGGGAGCCCCGCGGCCGCCCCAGAGGGGCGCGCCCGTCCCGGAGCCAGCTTCCCCAGTCCCAGGCCCGCAGCGCCCAGGCCCTCCCGCCAGCCCGCGCTGCCGGCCGGGCCCCCAGCCTAGCCCGCGGGCGCGGCCTAACTGCTTGCTCGGCAGCTCACCCCCGGGGCCCGAGGGTCGCCGTACCTGGGCGGCGGCCTCCAGCTTGCCCTCGAAGGTGAAGTCCAGCAAGTCGGGTTTGAGGCAAAGACTGTAGTTGATGGGGGAGACATCAGTAGGCAGCCTCTCGAAGGGCCTCTTCTCTGGCATCGCGGCGAGGCCCAAGCTGTGGAGGCGGCGGCGGCGGCGAGAGGAGCGGCTGAGGAGAAGGAGGAGGGGAGGAGGCGGAGGGCCGAGAAAGAGCAGGCGGCGAGCGAGGGAGGGGGCGGCGGCTGCCAGCCACATCCACCGAGCGCGGGCGACTGCCTGAGGAGAGTGACCGGGGGAGCCTGGGGGGCTGGGGAAAGACCCAGCCCGAACGCCAGGGGCCAGGAGGGAGTCAATGCGGGCGGGTTGACTGCCTACGGGGAAGGGGGCGGAGGGGAGGGCAGGGGAGGAGGGCCTGGAGGGAGGGAGCGAGGGAGGGAGGCGGTGGCAGCGGCGGCAGCTGCGTGCGCGGCCCCGCCGGCCGGGGCGCGCCCCCGCTGATGTGTGCGCGCTCCGGGACAGGGGCGGGGCGCGGCGGCGAGGCCGCGTCCCGCTGGGCGGAAGGGCTCCGGGTCGCGGGCGCGAGCTGTGGGCTGGATGCTGCCCGCGGCGCTGCACCTGTCGGCGTCGCTGAGGAGAGAAAAAGCCTTATGGAAGGAAGGAACCCGGAAGGATTTGAGAAGCCTGGGGAAAGGTGTGAAGCCCCCCACCCCCACCTGTCTTTGGAAATTGAAGCCTAGGCAGTTGGTCAGCGCAGTCAGGGTTAAGTGTTCAACTATCAACTCAGAGCAAAACCCTAAAATAGATTTTTAAATCCAGATCAGTGGAAAGCCATAACCAGAGGCTCTTTAGCCATAATTATTGCTATTATAAGTAGCAACTTCCAAGGGATCATATGAAAAAATTAGTCAGAAAACCTTCAGTAATGCACGTTACTTAAACCAGTGCTATTTGGACTTTTGAGGGAGTGATTTCAAAACTTAGATTTTTGTTTCTATGATTTAATGTTCAAAATAAGATATATTTTATCTTTTTCCATTTTCATTTTTGTTTTTTATTTTTAACCCTTTACCAATTGTGGCCTCATGAAAGGTAAACTAGCTGGCTCCCTCAGCTCTGTTAGCTATCTTGCAAATTGAGGTATATACATATTTTTAAATAAAAATATATATTATATACAAATATGTATATATTTTAAAGTATTAAGGACAAGGAGATTTATCTATAATCCCCATATGCCTTTGTAGAACCTTCTCATGTAGAACCCCGTAATTTCCAAACTCAGTAATGAATGTTGTACTGTGCCAGCACTGTACAATAGAAATGTAATGTGAGCCAACTAGCTTTAAATTTTCTAGTAGCCACATCAAAAATCTAAAAAAAGGAAACATAACATTGATATATCTTATTTAACATAACCAAAATATTATCATTTCAACATGTAACCAATATAAAGATATTAACGATTTTTTTTTCTGTACTAAGGCTTTGAAATCCAGTGTGTGTTTTATATTTACAACACATCTCAATTCTGACTAACCACATTTTGGATGTTCAATAGCCCCATGTGACTAGTGGCTATTGTATTAGCACAGTCTGGGACACTGGGCTTGCCCTCTTCATCCTCTGAATCCTACATACCTTTTTCTTTAAAAGATTTTATTTAGTTATTTTTAGAGAGAGAGGAAGGGAGGGAAAAAGAAAGGGTTTGAAACATCCATGTGAGAAAGAAACAGCAATCAGTTGCCTCTTTGTACAGACCAAACCCACAGCACAGTCATGTACCCTGACTGGGAATCAAACTTTTGCTTTGTGGGACGATGCCCAACCAACTGAACCACACCAGCCAGGGCCCTAAATACCTTTTAAGACAAACTGAAAACCTGCAGTCCTTTCAAACTAACAAGTAAGATGGGGCCTTTTTTACATGGATGGATTTCTATGACTGTTCTTGGTCATAGAAATAATAATAGAATAATAATCTAATTAACTAGTAATTGAATAATAGTGTATTGAATGTTTGCTAAACACTTTTCCTGTATTCATCTACTCCTTTTAACAACTCTGTTAGATGGATACCATTATCCCCATTTTACAGATAAGAAAACGTACATAGATTTAGTGACTTGCCAAAGGCCATAGCTAGTAAGTGGTAGAGTTGGCATTAGGATCCAGCCCTTCCCCACCACCCTGGAAAAATTTGCAATAGTTTTTCTATTTTTCTAAGTCTTCAGTTTTGTTTTATTATACATCTCTATCTTGGTCTTCTTAAAAAGTTTTCTTTAAAAAAAAAAAGATTTTATTTATTCTTAGAAAGAGGGGAAGAGAGGGAGAAAGAGAGGGAGAGAAACATCGATGTGTGGTAGATACATCAATCAGTTGCCTCTCGCATGCCCCCAACTGGGAACCTGGCCTGCAACCCAGGCATGACCAGCAATTGAACTGGCGACCTTTCGGTTCTCAGGCTGGCACTCAAACCACTGAGTCACACCAGCCGGGGCAAAAAGTTATTTTCATTATGCAAGAACCCATAAGGCTCTCTTTTGTCTGTTAAAAGAAATTCAATTTATAACCAGTTAAGGCTCTTCATGAACTATCCTTACCATTTTCTCAGACTTGTTTCTTCTTATCCTTTAGTATAGATTCTTCAGGCTTAGAAAACTAATCTGTTTACCATTTTGCCTTTATAGCTTGCCCATTCTCTCTTCTCTACCATTGTTCATGCATTACTGCTGGAAAGACCTGATCCTTTTCAGCAAACCCATGCCTTTCCTTCCTTTAAAACTCATCTTTTCCAGATGGCCTTCATTGACTAACTCCACCCAACCCTAACTCCTTTCCCATCAGCTCCCAAGTACTTTTGCTGATTTATTTGTACTTGTTTCTGTTGTTCTGTAGTTGAATTTGTTTTTATATGGATATCTTCTCAGGATGTGCTGCTAGCAAGAGATTGATTTCTAATTCTTTTATAACTGTCAGTACCGAGCCTGCACAAAGTACAACTCAGTTGTTATTGACCCAACTAACCAACTGACCAAGAGAGAGTATTTTACCAGTCCGTCGCCTTTCTTATATGTACAAGATGTGTGTCCCACTATGTGAACCTAAGACTAGAGGCAACCTTCTTTTATAAAATCACAGAAAATGATTTTAAGACCAAAACCAAAAATATGCTAGGGCTATAGATTTTGTGGCAGCAGTAATTGTGACCTGCCGAGGAAAAAGAGGAGAAACTTAATTGGCCCCATCCCTAGTCCCAAGAGCCAAGAGGTTCCAATGTAGCAAGTCAAGAGTAAACTCAGCCTACTACCTATGACTTGATATAGGGGAATTGAAGTCCTCATACAGTCCCGTAAAAAAAGACTAGCTACCAATCTCATGTATGCTCAAGGCAGGCTTCTCTGGAATAACTGAAATGAGGAACACAGGTACTCTTGGAAATTCATTTCCCTCACAGGGGAGGGGCTGTTGGGGGACTGGGTGAAAAAGAGGTGAAAGGGTTGTCCTGGCCTGTGTGGCTAAGTTGTTTGTAGTGTCATCCTGTAAGCCGAAGGGTCATGGATTGGATTCCTGGTCAGGGCACATGCCTAGGTTACAGTTTGGTCCATGTCAGTGTTTCTCTCCTTCTTTCTCTCCTTTCCTTCCCCTCTCTCTAAAATCAATAAGCATGTCCTCGGGTGAGGATTTTTTTAAAAAAGTTGAAAGGATTAAGAAGTACAAATTGGTAGTTACAAAATAGTCAAGGGGCTGTTAAGTACAGCATAGGGAATATAGTCAATAATATTGTAATAACTATGTGTGGTGCCAAGTGAGCACTGGAAATATCAGGGGGGACACTTTGTAAACTATATGATTGGCTAACTACTATGCTGAACACCTGAAACTCATATGAAATAATATTGAATGTAAACTATAATTGAACCACCCCCCAAAAATAACAAGGTTGAACCCTGACTGGTGTGGCTCAGTGGATTGGGCATCATCCTGCAAACCAAAAGGTCACCAGTTCGATTCCCAGTCAGGGCACATGCCTGGGTTGTGGGCCAGGTCCCAGATGGGGGCTTACAAGCGGCAACCAATTGATGTTTCCCTCGCACATCGATGTTCCTTTCCCTCTCTTCCTCCTTCCCTTCCCTCTCTTTAAAAACAAATAAAATATTTTTAAAAATAAATAAATAAAATCTTTGAAGAAGAAGAGCTAGGGTTGAACATGTTCCATACTTAGATTGTGGTGACTGTTGCACAGCTCCGTGAATATGCCCAAAACCAAACATTACATAGGTGAATTTTATGGTATGTGAATGATATGCCAATCAACATGTTTTAAAAATAAAATACAAGTATGGTGGACACCCAATACTATAAAACGATAATATTAAGTTCAATAAACAGTCTTTGACTTAAAAAAAATCATCTCCCTACGTGGTGCTTCAGAAGGAGTGGGCAAGTCAGTAATGGGTCAGTCAGTAGCCCTGCCTGTAACAGATTTCTAGCCTTCCCTATGCAAGTTGAAAAAACTATGCAAGTTGTATACTTCAGTAAAAAGTTAAGAAAAAAATGAATCAAAGTGATTCTACTCTTCGGTACTTTTGTCTTTAATTTTCAAGCACTAGTCTGAGCCTGATCACATAGTCTCAATTTTATCACTGACTTGTCTATGACCTAGAGCGAGTCTTACTAATTTCTCTGCTTCGGTTTTCCCATTTGTAAAGCAGGTAAGGTGCATAATGTATATTTTTCTTTAAAATTTTTTATTATACCTGTGGTTTGGGGATTTCTTTTAAAAAAAAATGCTATCATGTTCGTAATGTCAGAATGGCCTTCATAGCAAGAGTGGTGGATAAAGAGTTGGTGAAAAGGATATATGAAGCAAATTATTGAAAGAGATGTTACAAAGCAAAGAGAATATAAAGGAGTTGGCTTAGGGAGCCAAAATATTCAGGCAGGAGGGAAAGACACACTGGCTGTGAAACATTGAAAAGGAAAGATAAAGATGTAGAAGATTTTGGAAGGCTGTTATAAAACCTACCACATTAGATGAAAATAAAGCATTACTGTTACTATTTAGCCTCGTTGACTTAGAAATTGTGGCGTCCAATGTAAATTTCAAGCATGGGAATTATAACTCTAATTTCACTAATATGAATCTTACATGCAGAAGATGGTAAAGAGGTTCCAAAAACCAGCAACGCAAAACGTTGGAGAGCAATCCATAGGAAGCTTATGCCCCAAGATCCCAACCTCAACTCTTTTCTGTGACTTAAAACGGCTGTTGGGATGACCGTTGGAAATGTGGGGAGTACATGGAATGTTGCCTACCCATCCTGTGTTGTTTATGAAAGGGAGGTAGATTATTTCCATATGCTTTAAAATGTATCCTATACTGAATAGTCACTATATGATATAGCAGGTGATATATATATGTGTGTGTGTGTGTATATATATATATATATATATGCATATATACTTGAAGTTGGCAATATGGCATTATATACATCCAAATATGGCTAAAGACAGGTCCCCAGAGTTGGAAGAGTTTTATTTCTCTTGGTATCTTTCCATCAGGAAGTTGAAAAAGTCACACGTTTCCACCTGCCTTACTTCCTTTCTAGCATTTTTGCCCCTCCCTTTCTATCTCAGTACTTTTGCTTCCTTTTTCATAATCACTACCCCAAGATTATTTACCAATCCTAAATGATTGGCAACTACATGACTAAACCCAGTCCCTTTGCTGGTGATCTTCAAATTGAGATGAACCTGTCTAGCTATACCCTCTTACAAAGGGTTAGCCACTAAAGTCTTGCAGAATGTGAGTTAGGGAGTAAAGCCAACACCCTCTGCTACAGGCAAGAATGCATATATCTGTGTCTGATGCGTAGGTCTCTGGAATGCTGCTACATTTCTTCTGGAAACCCAAGTCTTTAAAGGTTACAGTTTTGGGAGCTTTCATTCTGAAATTGACTTAGCAATGATGTTGCCTTGACTTCAAATCCAAAATAATAAGTGAGGGGCTGAACCAGACCAGTAGAGTAGCCAAGAGGATTAGAAATCTCAGAAGCTTGGCAACAGTCAGATGGCCTCAGTTTCTCCACCCTTGGCTCTATTTCTGTTTGCTTTTTAAATCCCCGATAAGAAGAATTTATATCAGAATTAGTTCTCCCTCAATCAGTACCTGATCCCAAGCCTAGTGCAGAGAATGACTTTCAACCTTTGCCCAACCCTAGGTTAAGGGTAGGGTGAAGAAAAAGATACCTAAGACATTCAGGCCTGCCAACTTGGTCAAGTTACATCTTGGAGGGTGTTATTTTATGAAAGAAATTTGCGTTGGAGTTTTAGCCACATATCTTAAATAACAGTGGATGAAAATCTTTCTGCTGCCAGCCTCCCTAATTTGCATAGGAGTCAAGATTAATAAACACTTAAAAATGTAGGAGAAGCTAGAAATTGGCTTGCAGCCTGCTTATTCACAAGACTGAACTGAAAGTCATCTTGTCCCCAGTAAACAAATAATGCTGGAGCTGAAGAGAGACTGTAAGGTAATCATCCAGGACCATTGCATTTTCAGATATTCTGCATTTTCTAGGGAATAGTCTTGGTATGGAAGCTAGCCTTTGGCATCTAGTGCCTTTTTTTTCTTTTTAATAAAATCTAGGTGGTAACATCTCTGTGTTGTGAATTGACTCAAGAAGAAACCAAAGAGACAAAATGCAGTTCAAATTGCTCAGATTCTTTAGTCCTGGGAAGCTGTACCCTCAGGTTTCTAGATATGGTCTATTTTAGTTCAAAGTGGGATCACACTGTATAAAATATACATTCACTGAGAATGAAGCACATAGCACAGACATCCTAGGGAGCAGACAGCAGGAATTAGGGCAGGCAAAAAAAAAAAAAGACAAACCTCTTTAGGCAAACAGGCACAATTCAAACATTCAAGAAAGGTATTTTTCTTGCCCCAAACCTACATTAACTATGAAGTGGGAGCCACAGTTTTAGGAATTCTGCATCAGGGAACCCTGAACTCTTACTGGGCCCCATCCTGATGTGTCTCAGTGCCGAGAGATGCCAAAATGTGACATCTTTCTTTAGCCCTATGTACTTTTGCTAAAGTGATTCATTACTGTCTCATCTCAATGTAAGAGGACATCAATATGTGGAAGGGAGGGTGACAGGATCAAAGAAATTGAAGAGGTGTAGGGAAGAAAAAAGTCACTACTTTACAGAAAATGTTAATGTTACTGTCTGATGGGGTAAATCAATTTCTTCAGTTCATGAGCCCCTTTTATTTTTTCTAAGAACTAGAAACCATAGTTCTATCCAGGTTGGGTTCAGACTTGAATTTTACAAATTGAAGCCTTCAAAGCAGACACATTTCATCCTCCTAATCAAGGAATTAAAACAGTAATTTCTTTTAAGACCTTTGTTTTCCTGCTCTTCCCCGCTTCCTGGTAAAGGGACAGAGAAACCCAATATGCCATGTTACGAACGCTAGGATTCAAAGTTAAAAATTAAGAATAGGCATAGTAAGTTTAAATGAGTTCCTTCTGCTTTGTTCTTTTTTATTATTGTAAAAGGGGGCTTCAAATAAAAGGATCAGAAACTGACACAGGGCAGAGATAGAAGCGGTAATTCGCTCAAGGTTAACTGCAAAACAGTGACTAAAGCCATGATGAGAAGAATTTCTGACTCCCAGTCCTGTCTCGTCTCCAAATATCCTTGCAGTTGTAGGTAACTGTCAGAGGACAAGTGTTGAAATATTAGGGGGCCTCCTTGTCCTAGGTTTTACTGGGCAGTCTTGGTTTCACATTATTACCCCACTGTTGTCATAGCCATGTACCTGTCCTAGAAATTCCGATATTCCAACATTTGTTTCAAGAAAATGAAAGAAGAATTGTGTGCCTGAGAGTCAAAGCAAAGAGGGCACATGATAGCTCGTGTCAAGACCCAGTAACAGGAAGGAGACAGAAAGATCTGATTGCTAGAATAACCAGGCAGCTCAAATGAGGGTAATAGAATCCCGTGCTGCAGAACATCAGCTGATGCTGAAAAGAATGCTCTCTCCACGAGTGCTTAAAAGAGAATCAGAGCAATATTGCTGTTTTCAACCCGCCTCTGGAGCACTGGTATTCCAGGCTCCATTTGAAGTAAGCTTCGACCTTGGAGATCTGACATAGTATGACAGATCCTATAAAACAGAACCATGAGGATAATCCTTTAGTGAAATGGGTGGGGAAAGAACTTCATTAGAAAAAAATACATTTTCATGTATTTTGAAGTCCTCAAACTGCTTTCCAAAATCAGGTCTGTTCATTCCTCACCAAGAATAGCAAACCTATCCAGAGAAACAAGTTCTCTAGGCTCGTCAACCCATATGGTTAATCCTGGGCTCTTAGCCCCTACGCAAACAAACCTCAGAGATTCAGTTGAAGTATCCTCTTTATTTAGTACAAGTAATCCATTATGACTCTAAAATGGAAATACGTTGAAATGTTTTCCAGCTATTTTTCAGTGTGAAAGAGATCGTAGGAACCCATGGAGCAGAAGAAAGCTTCACGTCTCCTCCTTTTACCACGACCATTGCAACCTTGTAATTCCGTGTAGTGGCCCTTTACACAAAGACACATTCTCATCAGCCAGGTTGGGCCTCTTATTTAACAGAGCAGACCGAGTAATTCTCTCCTAGGGTTGCCAGGTAAGGTATAGAACACCTAGTTATATTTGATTTTCGGGTAAACGATAAATAGTGTTTTAGTATAAATATATCACAAATATTTCATGGGACATGCTCATGCTAAAAATATGCAATATTTGGAGGGGAATACTTATACTAAAAACTATTCATTGTTTATCTGAAATTCAAATTTTATCGACCATCCTGTATTTTTGTTAGCTAAGCCTGGCCACCCCACCGGTGGTCTGCTTTCAGGTTTTGAAGATGGCAGCCAGTGGATTTTGAACTACTTGAGTATATAAAATGGAATTTTAAATAGCTTTGTGTGTTTGCAAAACTCTTTTTCTTTTTTTAAGATTTTATTTATTTTTTAAATATTTTAATGTTATTTATTTATTTTTAGAGAGATAGGAAGGGAGGGAGAAAGAGAGGGAGAGAAATATTAATGTGTTGTTGCTGCTCACGCACCTCCCACTGGGGACCTGGCTCACAACCCAGCATGTGCCCTGACTGGGAATCAAACCAGCGACCCTTTGGTTCACAGGCCGGTGCTCAATCCACTAAGCTACACCAGACAGGGCTATTTATTTATTTTTAGAGAGAGGGGAAAGGAGGGAGAAAGAGAGGGAGAGAAACATCAATGTGTGGTTGCCTCTCATGTGCCCCCCACTGGGGGCCTGGCCTGCAGCCCAGGCATGTGCCCTGACTGGGAATCACACCAGCAACCCTTCAGTCAGTCCACTGAGCCACACCAGCCAGGGCAACTTTTTCTTGAGAATTGATTGGCACTCTGTCATGCTTAGCTTTTTAGACTATGAAACCCCTTAAAGACTCTGTCTTTTCTAATTTTTGTATATCTCTGAGTATTAACTTTAGTGGAAAACAGCATAGTTTAATATCAACTGGCTCCATAAAAATATCAACGTGTCTCTTCAGATATTTCAAATGCTTTAAATACTTTTTCTGAGATTAAATACCCATGTCCAAAATAGGGTGGTGATTGTGCCATGTTTTATAAGAGAAATTGCTTTGAGAGTGATGTTGGCAAGATTGTGTGGAGTTGCAGCCAAACGCTGATCTACCACACAGGGAAACCATGGCAGTTTTTTATTTCTTTCTTTCACCACTGCTACTAAATTAATATAGTTTTAGCACTTCCACTCACCTGCATATTATACAGTTCGACATTATAGACCTGATTCTCCGACTCCTGTACATATCAAAGCTTAACCATTTTAAGGGGGAAGAAAGAAAACTACTGCGAAGAATTAATATTCGCAGGACTTTCATCAAGGAGTTTCTCAAGAGAATCTCACATTTTAACATAACTCAGGAGAGGGAAATCTTTCCCATAATTATTAATAATTTGGTACTTCAGAAAAATCATCTTTCCTTGTTTCTTAAACATTTATTCAGTGTCTAGTGTGTGCTACTCATTGTGTGTGTGTGTCTTCTTTTATACAACATAATGTTTTTGATCTACACATGTTGTGTGTATCAGTAGTTCATTCTTTTATATTGCTGGGTAGTATTTTAGGACCATACTGTAATTTTTAAAAGAACAATAAACACCTTTATTACTTGAGCTAAGGGTAGGAGGGAGGAGGATTTATTTGCTTTTCTGGGCCTTTCTTTTTTTTTTTGAGAGAGAGAAGGAGAGAAACATCGATTGGTTGCCTCTCACATGCCCCCAACTGGGGACCTGGCCCACAACCCAGGCATCTGCCCTGATGGGAATTGAACCAGTGACCTTTGGGTTCGAAGTACGAGGCTCAACCCACTGACCCACGCTAGTCAGGGTGCCTTTCTGCACCTTGATTTTCCTCAGGTAAAACTCCATCTCCTTGCCCTTTACATAGCAATCTGCTTGGCCACATTGGCCTGGTCTTGGAGCCATGTAAGCGAGAAGCCCGTGCTCCTGGAAGTCCTCCTATGAAAGGCTGCTGAATCGGGCATTTTTTTCCTTTCATCATATTTCTTCTGAAATTTTAAAATAGATTTTATTTACTCACTTTTAGAAAGAGGGGAAGGGATGGAGAAAGAAAGAGGAAGAAACATCAATGTGTGAGAGACACATCAGTCAGTTGCTTCTCGAACACCCCCAGCTGAGGACCTGGCCCACAACCCAGGTGTGTATCCTGACCGGGAATCAAACAGGCAACCTTTCAATTCGCAGTCCGGCTCTCAATCCGCTGAGCCACACAAGCCAGGGTTATTTCTTCCAAATGTTTTAATCATATTTGTTGGTTTGTTTGTTTAAAATCTGTCTCTTCAGGGATCAGCTTGGTCCCCTCCTTGCAGGCCAGGGCAGTGCCTAGTGGGACTCGTACCACTTTTACAGCAGTACGATGTGCTGGCAATAAGCATGATGCAGTTCTTTACTAGGGTCTTGGTGAGGACCAGTTCATTGTTGGATACATACAGACATCAATCGTCTTTGTTTTGCGTGTATAACACTTGAAGCCCCAGGAGAAGTTGCCCACGTTCAGCCTCAAGGCACAGTACTTCTTGCTGCCTATGTGCATGCAGACTATGTGCATGTGGTGGGGGCCAATCTTAGTGCTGGCAGCAGGGTCAACACTAAATTCATATTTTTCATTTCTTGTGGTAGGGTTTTCTCTTGCCCCTGGTTTTGCAGTACTTGTGCCAATTGTCCCAAGAGATGCTCACAGCTCAGCACTGGCTGGAAAGAGGACTATCCTGCAGTTTATTCATTTTCTTATCGATGAACATTTGTATCATTTCCAGTTTGGGGTTATTATAACTAAGGCTACCTATGAACATTCTTGTACAATTTTATGGATATATGTCTTCATTTCTCTTTGGACATGCTTAATAATGGAATTGCTGGATCATAAACTAAATTGATATTTAACCTTCTTAAAAACTGCCAAACAGCCCTGGCTGGTGTGGTTCAGTGGATTGAGAGCCAGCCTGCGAACCAAAGGGTTGCTGGTTTGGTTCCTGGATAGGGCACATGCCTGGGTTTCAGGCCAGGTCCCCAGTAGGGGGCATGTGAGAGGCAACTACACACTGATGTTTCTATCCCACTCTTTCTCCCTCCCAGCCCCTCTCTCTAAAAATAAATAAATAAAATCTAAAAACAAAAAAACCCTGCCAACCACTTCTCCAATATGGTTCTACCATTTGATACTCCCACCAGCAATGCATGAGAGTTCCATTTTTTTCACACCTTCACCAATGCTTGGTATTGTTAGTCCTTTTTAGCCCTTCTAGTGGATGTGAAATGGCCACTCCTTGTGGTTTTATTTATTTATTTATTTATTATCCTCACCTGAGGACATTTTTTCATTGCTTTTAGAGAGAGAGGAAGGGAAAAAGGGAGAGAGAGGAACATCGATGTGAGAAAGAAACATCGATTGGTTGCCTGCCGTCCGCGCCCAGACCAGGGATCGAAACTGCAACCTAGGTATTTGCCTTGACCGGGACTGCAACCTGCAACCTTTCATTTATGGGACCAGCTAGGGCTCCTCACGGTTTTAATTTGCATTTCCCTGATGATTACAGATGTTGAACATTGTCACAGGTTGGCTTCCTTTGGGAGCCAACTATGAGAAGAAGATTAGTTGGCAGGAGATTTTCCAGAGAGTGAGCTTTGGCTCAACACCTGTAAAAACAAAAAGACAGAACCACAACTGGGCAGAGGCAGAAGTTATATTGTGATATAGCCTCAAAGGCCTCAGCTGACCCTACAAAGAGCACTGAAACTGGGATGATCATTTAAAGAAAAAGGAAATCTGCCCTGGCTGGTGTGGCTTAGTGGATTGAGCATCGGCCTGAGAACCAAAGGGTCGCCGGTTCAATTCCCAGTCAGGGCACATGCCTGGGTTGTAGGCCAGGTCCCCCATGGGGGCACGTAAGAGGCAACCGCCCGTTGATGTTTCTCTCCCTCTTTCTCCTTCCCTTCCCCTTTCCCTAGAAATAGATAAATAAATCTCACAAAAAAAAAAAAGGAAAAGAAAAAGAAAATCTTCACTCCTCAAAATGAAACCAAAGAGTGATTACACTGATAAGACAGCAAAACTGAAAATACTCTCTTCTCCCTCTTTCTCAATGCTCAGCGCTTTGCACATAGGACAATTATTTGAAGCTTCTCTCCCAACTAGCCCCTTTTCTCCTGTTTCCTCCCTTCCTTCCCTTCCCACAATCTCTTTCTCCCCCAACCCCAAATATTCCGATAAAATTCTTCTCACTTTCCTGTAAATATCTGTCTTCTTTCAACGTAAATTAAATTAAAGCTGTATTTCATTTTCTCCAGGACCCAATCCCCTCATTTTACTGATCTAGGAGCAAAACATTCTTCTTGCCTTGTGGGAGAGAGAAAGGTTGCAAAAACTCATACTTACTATATTTCTTCCCATCATATCAAGAACTAACTTTAGATAGATAGATAGATCTTTCTTCCCCCTACATTTGATCATTTCCACAGACTAAATATCTAGAAGTAAAATTCTGGATCAAAGATGAGCATTATTAAAGGCTCTTAATACACGTTGCCAAACTGACCTCCAAAATGTGCCCATTTACAATTTACACACCTTTCGGCAATATGTGAAGAAACTTGCTTTCCCATCCTCCAGCATTACTAGCTTTTCTTTTTTTCATCTTGATTTGATAGATGTAAGTGGTACCTTATTGCTATTTATTTTCTACTTCTTTGATTTCTCTTAGGAAGATTTTTTTTTTCATTTTGGCCATATTTATTGCTTTGGTGAATTGGTGTACACTTTACACTAAACACTCTTTTACTTATTCCCCCAAGCACTACATGGAATAGATGTTAATTGTTTTTATTTTGGAAAACTAAGAAATGTGTGGGTTAAATGACCTGCCTGGGATCTCAGTGCCAGAACCCAGGTCAGTCTGACTTGGAACAGGCACTCTTTCCTTCTCCACACTGTCTTCCCATGACCTCTTTCTGTGAACTCCAGGGCTGATGTAATTTAACCCAAAGAATGGAACAAGACAAGGAGGAACAGAGCTTGAGTTTCTATTTAGCTCATCCCTAACAGATGGTGCTTAACATGGCCCACTCAAAAGCAGATGAGTTTCCATCACCTGTTTCATTTAAATATTAAGAACTATTAAAAGACGTTTTCTCTTGATGAACCTTAGAATATCCTGACTTTCCAATAGTGCCACCTAAGTTCTTTATCTATCTCTAGAAACTTTAGGTGTTGGAGTAAGGTATATAAATGTCAAATTACTATGTTGTACACCTGAAACTAATATAATATTGTATGTTTACTATAATTGAAAAATACATTTTTAAAAAGGAAGAAAAGCCCCGGCTGGTGTGGCTCAGTGGATTGAGTGCCGGCCTGAGAACCAAAGGGTCGCAGGTTGAATTTCCAGTCAGGGCACATGCCGGGTTGCGGGCCAGGTCCCCGGTAGGGGGCATGCAAGATGCAACCACACATTTTCTCTCTCTCTCTCCATCCCTTCCCCTCTCTGTAAAAATAAATAAATAAAATCTTTTTTTTTAAGGGAGGAAAAATTAGATGTTGTATTAGATAATCTTTGAAGTTCTTTTTAGCTCTTAAATTATTTTTTTCTACTAATTTTCTGTAGAAAAAGTTATTGTATTCAATACTTGCATCCATCAACTTTGGCTAATGAGGGCTGCGTTCAACAGTTTGTGAAGTTTAGGAAATTTCCCTTAAAAATGCTTTTTCCTTTCTGACGTACCTTACCGTGCTTCTCACTGTCTTTTCCCCTTGATATGTTGCATTATTTTCCAGAGGATTTCTCTCCATCTCTGTTTCTCTTTCTCCCCTCTGGATTTGGATACCCACCCCCAATTTTGTTCCTGTGTCACAACCTATGTGTTTCTACTCTCCCCCTCTATCTCTCTCTGGATTCTTTAGTGTTTTTACTGCATCTATTCTCTATGTCCATCTCTGTAGGAGCTACAAGATAGCCATAAAGTGTGGAAACACACTAGCTTATTTTTTTACAGGTTAAACTCCCTTGATTACTTCTGGGCTATATAAGTTTATTCAGCAAAAATTAAAATTAAAAATAAGTTACGTGAGACAAGGCATCACAGATTTATTCACAGGAATGGACAGAAGCTCTATAGCACTGCATGCTCTGTGGGTTGGTGCATCGCATTGAACTAAGTATCCCCAAAGAGGGACATTATATTGACCGTATCATATAATGTCATTGAACATGGAATGTATTGTATTGTAATATTCATAAGCCTTTTGTTATGGATACCCACCTATGGTTTCATATTTTACGGCCACTTGTAGTTCATCCATGGATTTTTGTCCTTGATTTTTCTCTCTTCATATTTTATGTATTTCTTCATAAGTATGCTCTTCATTAGAACTGGCCTATGTTTGAATGATTTAACTTTTTTAAAAATTATATTTTATTGATTATGCCATTATAGTTGTCTCAGTTTTTCCCCCTTTGCCACCTTCCATCCAGCACCCCCCTCGGGCAATCCCCCCACCATTGTTCATGTCCACGGGTCATGTGTATAAGTTCTTCGGCTACTCCATTTCCTATACTGTACTTTATGTCCTCATGGTTATTCTGTAACTACTCATTTGTACTTCTTAATCCCCTCACCTGTTCACCCATTCCCCTACAAGGTAGAACCAAATGTTTAAGTGGAATCCATAGAAAACCAGAAGTTGTAGACCAGCTAAGCTCTATTTTGGCCCTTCTATGTTTGTCAATGTCCTGGAATTCTGTCCCCATTAAGAGGAGGAAGTTACTCAAGAGAGGCCCTGGCCCTGACAGCATAGCTCAGTTGGACAGAACATCGTCCCACTACACCAAATTTGTGGGTTCAATCCCTGGTCAGGGCACACAGAAGAATCAACCAACGAATGCATAAATAACTGGAACAACAAATCAGTGTTTCACTCTTTTCTCCTTTTTCTCTTTCTCCTTCTCATATTCCTCTTCCTCCTTCTTCTCTCTCCCTTCCTCAATCTCTATAAAAAAGTAAAATAAAAGGGAGAGGGAGGTCCCTTAGCAGCTCTCAGCATCCATTTTAAAAACCATATCAGCCTTGTCCTTTTTTATTTTTCTGGAACAGCCTGAAAAATTATTAAAGACAGTAAAATACATCTCTACAAAGCACTATTTCCTGAGCCATTAAATGTATATTTCTTACACTTTCTTTTCTTTTTCACAATATTGAAAGACAAGAATTTATGATTCCCACAGCACAAATGAGTAAGTGTATGTACAGATAGGTCATGAATTTCCAAAGCTCACAGTAAGTTGGACCAGGTCTGAAACCAGAAACTGGCTCTCTCTGCTGGCTGAGTCTTTCGTCCATGGCTTTTTATCCTGCAAGAAGCCGTCTACTTAATGTAGAGGATGAGGCTTGCTTACTCATTGCTCTTGGAAAATGAACCTCTATCTTCCTCTCTTCCTTCCTCCCTACCTCCTACCTCTAAAACACACACACACACACACACACACACACACACACACAATAACTTCACTTTATTAAATGAGCAAGAGAAAAAAAAGTCCATAACAGCCTGCCATCTGGAATGGCTCAGGTGATAACCCGGCACCTAGAAGCAAGGAAATGGCTGTGGTCACTGGTGATTTCAGTGATTTCTTTCCCACCACCAGCTGTCATCACAATTTCCAGAAAAGCTGCCAAGAAAAAGGCAGTAATTAGCATTTCACAGAACCCTCTCCCCACACACTGTTACGGACCTTGGAACTTTTTCTGACTGCTTTTTGCCCACATACCCTCCTTCCTCCACCATTTTAGATAAAGAGGCAAGGTATTTGACCTCACCTGCAGCTGAAGAACTCAGTACTCTTGAAGGTCCTTCCCTTCTGCCAGAAACCTAAGGCTGAGTTATTATTCCTTTCCTTAATCTGGGTCGTTTCCTTCAAATGCATACCCTTAGGGATAAGCACCTTATTCCTACTTTCCTTTTCCCCTTTCTCCTCTTCAGCTCTCTCACTGCAAATGATACACTCAGACCTCTAGCTCTTGAGGCACTTATCACACTGTAGGTAGCTGGCCACTGAAGTGCTTATTTTTGCTTCTAAGGAATGTGACTTAGGTATGTTGTGTTCTAACCCAACACAATGCCTGGCCCATTGTTGAGACTCAGTCAACTTTTGTTGAATAGAACTTACCTAAACTGGCCTCAGGCGCCTCCTGAATTTCACTGTGCTGAGTTACAAGGAAAGTCAGACTGAATAAGCCAACTGCTCCCTTCCTGTCTGGGGAGACCCACCCAGAGACCAGAACAGGGAAGCCACAGCTCTGCAGGTACCCCCCTTTGCCTATGATCCTACCCCACACTTTCTCCCTGCCACAGACTAAGGAAGGCAGTCCTAAAAGTTGTTTCTTCCGACACTTTTGCAGAGGCAGAGCTACTAATAGAACAGGCTGTGGACTAGGTACGATCGGGGTAGAGGCCAGAGCCTGAACTATATTATAGAAACCACTAAGGAAATTAGGTTAGAATTTGATAGGGAACAAAGTATTATACCAGACTAATCTCCCAAGAGAGGTCTCTATCTTTAGGAGTGGGTTAAAAGTGCAGTCTCTAGAGACCTGCTGTCTAGGTTCAAATCGTATTCGTACAATTTTTAAACTGTGTAACCTTGGACAAGCTACTTAATCTATACCTTAATTTCCTCACCCACGAAGTAAGGATAATAACGGTCCCTGTGTCATAAGGTTGTTGAAGCGTTAACTAGGTTGTTACAAATTAGTGCTCAATGTTGTTATTACTAAGAAGAATGGCTTTGGATGGCAGCAAGTTTACTATGTTGAGGTTTTCATGTTTAAATGCAAGGCCGAGGTAGAGTTAAGAAGTAGGGTCTGGAGATAGCAGGATTTCTTTGTATAAATGAATTCGCAGCTTACAATGGGGGAAACAATCAGAGAAGAGAGTAAAAAGGAGAAATAGGAGAAGGGAAAAAGTAAAAGCAATTTCAAATTCACAATAGTATAATAGCAAGATATCTTTTCAGAGCAGGTATATTTAATTTGAAGTTGCTTATGTTACTGAGATCGAAACCACCACAAAGGTAAACAACCTTGGAGAGCAATTAGACACTATCAAAATTAAAATGCAGCCCTGGCTCGTGCGGCTCAATGGACTGAGTGCTGGCCTGCGGAACAAAAGGTCGCCAGTTCAATTCCCAGTCAGGGTACACGCCTGGGTTGTGGGCCAGGTTCCCAGTTGGGGACATGCGAGAGGCAATCGATTGATGTTTCTCTCGCACATCAATGTTTCTCTCCCTCTCTTACTCCCCTGCTAAAAATAAATAAATAAATTTTTAAAAAATTAAAATGCACCTACTTTTGACCCTTCAATTCTATTTCCAGGAATTTATCCTGCCTTAGTACTTGCAAACTGTCTCATGGTCTCTTTGTAAAACCAGAAGTTTGGGAACCACCTAAATAACCATCAGCATAGTATGTCTATGCAGTGGAATACTACGTGACCATTAAAATATTGAGGCAAGGCTATACATATCATAGCTAAGCTAAAAAAGAGAATTGTATCTTAGGCCAAGGAGGAGCACCAAGAGCCAAGAGGAGGAGTTATGCCAAAGTCCCAGCCAGAGTCTAAACACCTGGAAGAACTTAGAGGCATCCTATTCGGAGTGGCTGGAGGGGGTAATGAGCGATGGGAATCACGAAGCCTCCCACAGATTTTCATGCAGGGAAGATCAGCAGGAGAGCAGGTAGGGAATTAGTGAGTGGGAAGATCCTTGATAATTCCTTTAAAAAAACTGGTGTTTGTAGGTCCTATACAGAAATCTGCAGCTGTGTGGTCCCAGGTGGGTCTGGTTTGCTTAATGGGCCAGGGGCAGATTACCTGGAGAAAGGTAATAATGGAGCAGGAAGGTGGGGCTAGGAAAATGAGCCTGGGGGGCCGTGGGAGGATAATCACAGTTATGTAGATTTTTAACTAGCTTTTCAACTGAGCTCAAACAATATTGATTAAAAGATTGATATCAACAAAGAGAAGGGCCTCATTGTTTTACTAAATATTTTTTAAACCAATAACTTAGATCAGCAATTTTAACCTTTTTTTAATCTCATGGCACACATAAACTAATTACTAAAATTCTGTGGCACCCTAAAAAATTTTTTTTGCTGAGCTGACAAAAAACACCATATAATTTTGATTCACTCACATTGGACAGCTATTGTTGTGTTGGCTGCTGTCACTTTTTAATTTGACAACCTAAGGGAAAAGAGGTCACTTCCCATGACTAAACAGTCAGGTATTACATGTTTTAAAAATTCTGTGGCACACCAGTTGAAAATTGCTGACTTAGATGATGATCTAGCTGGGAAAGATAATTAATAGAATGGATGATATAAGCAAGATTTAAAATCATTTTGACAGATTAGAACAAAGTGCCAAAAGCAACAGGAAATTTGACAGGGATAAAGTAAAGACCTACATTTAGGTTTTAAAAAATCAGTTGTACAGAAAGGAGTGGGACTGGCTTGACAGCATTTGACATGAAAAAGGTTTTGGTCTCACTAAATCCAGTGCAGTCACAGTTTCATGAAAAGACAGTGTCAGATCAGGTGAGATAATAGTCTCACCACATTTGGAACTGACCAGTTCTGGCTGCCCCATATTAAAAAAGATATTGATGAATTAATGTATGGTCAGTGAGAGAGCAGGTTGGAAAAAGACCCAGGAATTTTACCAGGTGAGGAAGAATGGGTCAAGTTTAGAGATGTTAAATATGGGGAAGAGAAGACTAAGGTGGATAAATAATAGCTGTCCTCAAATAGCTAATTTTGACAAGTATAAGGCTAACACTATGAAATTGCCAATATTCAACCATTTTGATCTCTAAAATGGCAATTTATTTGGTTCAACCTAGTAAAAGAGGATGTAGACTCTTGTAATGTTGCAGAAGACAAATGAGAATCATTGGGTGAAAGAGGGAAGCAAAGGCTACATCGGTATAGAAGGAGTTTGTCACCATTGGTTGCTCTAGAGCAGATTGAGCCACTTTATAAAGTTCTAGGTTCCTTGTCACTCAGATAGCCCAGCCAGAGCTGGGTGATAGTCTGTTGGGGATATTTAGAATTTTCTGCATTCAATGAGAGACTCTTCATGATCCAGTCTGAGTCTCCAGCCTCTCCATCTGAACCCCACAACACAGAGACAACACATTAGACCGTCGCTGGGAATGCCCTGGCCTTCCCATGTTGTCTTACACTGCTGTGTGTGTTTGTGCACATCAATCCTAGAATTCCACATCTCCTCACCATGCACCCTGCGAATTCCTACTCATCTCTCCAGACTCAACCCAAGTGTAGGCCCATCTGAATTACCCAAATGGTCTGTCATACAAGGTCCTCTGCACCTTGTACCTTGTGTTTCTGTTGTGGCACTTAACATCCCTTTGTGATTTTTTGTGGACTCATCTCCTTCCTACTATATATGAGCTGCTTGTGGGTCAGAAAGATGCCTTTTACATCTCTAACATTTATTACATATGCATTTAAATCAAATACCAATTAATTAATCAAAACTAATGTCCTTATTATGTGTGATACACATTGATATTTTCTCCTCTGTTTTGTTCGCTTTAAAAAATGGAAGTCATGCCCTGGCTGGATAGCTCAGTTGGTTGGAGCATCATCCTGATAATGCCAAGGTTGCTAGTTTGATCCCTGCTCAAGGTACATACAAGAATCAACCAATGACCCTGGCTGGTGTTGCTCAGTGGACTGAGCACTGACCTGCAAATCGAAAGATCGCTGGTTCAATTCCCTATCAGGGCACATGCCTGGATTGTAGGCCAGGTCCCCAGTTGGGGGCGAGCAAGAAACAACCAATCAATGTTTCTCTCACACGTCAACGTTTCCCTCCCTCTCTTTCTCCCTCCCTCCCCCGACTCTAAAAATAAATGAATAAACTCTTTAAAAACAAAAAGAATCAACCAATGAATGCATAAATCAGTGGAACAACAGATCTATGTTTCTCTCTCTCTCTTTCCCTTTTTCTCTCTCGAATGAATAAATAAAAAAACAATTTTAATGGAAGTTATGATCTGGGTTCCAAAATCAATGTAGGTTTCCAGCCTTATTCTGAAAAACAAAACAAAACAAAACAAAACAAAACAAAAAAAACAAACAAAAAAACTGAACTGCATGGTCAAGAGCAGGGACTTGAGTGGAATGTATAAGAACCTAACAGAAGCTGTGGGACTTCTTGCCAGAAACAGGCATGTGTGCACTAAGTTGACATTCAATTTCAGAGCCTCCCGTACCCACTAAAATCCTTCTGTACATCATGGTTATGAGAAAGTTCCTTCTAACTCTTGTTTCTCTAAGAAGCATTTAGAAGTAGTCTAGGAATGTTTAAGAGTCAGCCATGGAGCACAAAATTGGAAGGGAGGTACCTAAAGGACAAAGAATAGAGGGAAAATTCTGAGGTGGGGCAGGCAAGACAGTTAAGTACTTGTGAAAGACAAAGAAATGGGGAGCAAAGTAAATCCTGGCTACAGGTTAGGAGGAAGGAAAGGTGTAGGGCTCCTGGGCCAGGATATTAGGGTTGCTCATCTGATATACTTTTCAAATGACGGAGCTTGGTGTTCCAGCCCTGCAGCTTTCATCTCCCCTCCCTATGGCTCACTTTCCCTTCCTCCCCTTTAGGCAGCTATTATGGAAACTCTGAAACTCTTTTTCTCTTTTCTTCCAGATGGGGAGCTCTGGCAGAAAAAAAATGTTCTGGCCTGTGTGCAATGACGCTGTTCTCTCTGCCAAGGGATAAAGTTAAAATCTGCTTTCCTGGAAACCAGCTAATGTCTTTAGGAAGCATGACCCTAATTAGGGAGAGATTGGGGCCCTTGAATTAAGAAGGGATAGGAAAATAATTTTTAGCATCCACTGGTATAGTAACTCACAAGGATAGAATATGAACACCAACAAATGAATTAAAAATGGAATCTCCTGTTCCTGAGATCTAACCTCGGGATCACAGACTACTATATAGGTCTTCCTCAAATCTCAGATAATTCTAAAGTCTTTTCAACAACATGTCAAGGAGGCAACAAACATATATCTTACATTTCCCCAGGATATAGAGTGAAAGAGACATAGGCATAACACAACTGATTTCCTATTGACCCTCAGGAATTGGGGGCTTTTAAGAACTCGTGTGAAGTCCAGAAAGCCCAGAATATTATTATAGTCCATAATTAACATGACTGAGGGAAAGAGAATGGAATTTGGGGTGGGGTTAGAAACCTGAGTTATGTGCCTAGATAGGCCCTGACTCACTGTGTGATAATGGCCAGTCACTTCCTGGCTCAGTTTTCCAGCCCCCAAAATCCCCCCTCTCCCCAGTCCCTTCCTCTGCCCAAGTAAAATAATATAATTTTTTCTTTCTTGTGAAAGTTAACCCTGATTATTTCCATAAATCACTCTGGAGTGTAGCGATGTGAGATGATTTTGTTCATTTTATAACCAATGTCCTGGGTGGTACCTAAAACCATGGGGACTATATAAACTAATTTGTTGTTGGACTCCTCAGATGGGGAGGAAATACATAGGTGGTCCGCTTTCCTTTTCTTTTCTGTCTCTTCTTTCTGGAATGACACTGTTGTGTTGCGAACAAAGGTAACACCCAACTAGGTCAGGGAATGAGTCAGGGCTCAAGGACTCGATACCAACCTCTCCCACTCCTGCCAGGAAGCTGTTCAGGGTGAGACTGAGATGAGAACGAGCTGAGGGGCGGGCCTCACGGCGCTCGCCCTGGGGCCTCTGGCTGGCAGTTTCACCCTCGTTTGCCCTGAAGCTGTACTGCGGCTGCTGACAAGCAAGTCCTGACACGCTCTCCCTCCCCCCTCCTGAACTTCTGCTCAGTCCCAGAAACAGATGGCACATTCCACCCCAGAAGTGACGGTAGGAGTGATGAGAGGAAAAGGGAAGAACTGAACCAGGTGGGGAAGTGTCGCTTCAAAAAACACGGCAAAATACAGAGGTGATTAGGAAGTAGAAACTAACTTCCACTCTGAGGAATCAGGATAAGTAAAGAACAGAAGAGCACCATGGCTGGGCTGACACAGGTGACAGAACAGGATTGAGGGCTAAGGGGAGGAGGACCAAAGCTCTAGCCTGGAAACCTACAAGAGTGAAGAGCAAAATGGCAAAAAGTCACCTTTCTCCTTCGGAGGTCCTCAGCTCTGGCAAATCCATCTCTCTTTCATCAGCACCATTCTCAGTTTGTGGCAATTCTTAGAACTCCCTTTCAGGGGAAGACAGACAAACAAACAAACCGTTTTAAGCAGCTAACGTCTACCAGAAAGCCTACCAGAAACATGTTTCCATATATGATTTCACATAGTGCTCTCGACAGCCCTATGAGGTAAGTTTTATTATTACCCATTTCACAGAGGGGTTCACTAAGACTTAGAGAATTTAAGTGATTTGTTCACAGAATTTGGAAGTAGTGGGGTCTATATCAGTTGCCAGAGTCCCCGTAGATTTCACTATACCAAGAGCTGCCTTTGATTTGAAGTCAAATCAAATCAAAATGATGTCAAAATAGTAGAGATTTCTTAAGTCACCCACGGAGCAGTAAGGAGCAGGACAAGTAAAGAGCAATGAACGGCAATCTCTAAACTTCTAAAGGTAGGTATTTAAAAATCCTAGAATTGTTGGGTTTGCATAAGTTCCCTGCAGTCTGAGATCCCAGTGCAGCCTTGGTACCCTCTAGTGGAAGTTTTCTGCATTCACACAGCTTTCCTTCCACCCCAAAGAGCTACAGGCCATCCCAAAAGAATGGTCAGCTGGAAGGTACATGTTTATGTGTCAGGGTCCACAGAGGGTAGGCAAAAGAATGCGGACTAGGGTGAATGTATGCTGAGCACTTGACTCACAAGGGGCCCCGAAGGGAGTCCTTTTCAGTGTATTATAAAATGAGCTCAGGCCTTTGTGCATTTTTAAATTTTTTATTTATTTATTTTTTCAAGCTTTTATTTGTTTTATTTTTAGACAAAGGGGAAGGGAGGGAGAAAGAGAGGGAGAGAAACATCAATGTGTGGTTGCCTCTCACGTGCCCCCTACTGGGGAACTAACCTGCGACCCAGGCATGTGCCCTGACTGGGAACTGAACCAATGACCTCTTGGTTTGCAGGCTGATGCTCAATCCACTGATCTACACCAGCTGGGGCCCTTTGTGCATTATTAATAAGAGCTCAATACACATTGCATGGGACTGTAGGCTTTTAGGGCTCTGGAGAGTGGCTTTTTTGAACAAGACGAAAATTAGTGATCAGAGATGTGAAGTGACTTGCCTTAAGGCAGGGTAAGTCAATGTCAGCAATGGTGGTACTAGAACCCACGTTTCCTGCCTTCAGACCCAGAGCCCTTCCCTCTATATTCTATTTGTTGGCAGACTGATTTTAGACATAAATTGGTGTGCGTATAAGGACATGAGGTTGTAGTGTATAATCAGGAAATTGCTTTTGCCTTCATCTGCCCAGAATTTATACACATTTCAATCTTTTATTGAACACATTTATAGAGTGCCTCATTGCCAAACATTATTCTAAAAATTGCTTTTACAGGGTACCCCAGCATATGAGAACAGGCCCCCAGGGTCCTGAACCCCAAGCCTATCTACAGCCCTCCCGGCACTCCTGGAGCTTGATCCCCATTTCCCAGTGCTAAAGTGTCAGATTTCTGTCTTCCTCCTCCTGCAGAGGTAATCCCCAGGAACGGAAGTGGGTTAGAAACAGATTACTCTGATCCAGGGGCTTTGCTCTCTCCTCTGTAAATGTGGTGCTGGGGGAGGGGCGGGGGCTGGCAGGGAGTCACAAACAGCCTAAAATTCCCTTTTAGGATTATTGCTTGATTTAACCAGCTGGGGTGAAAGTGGAGCAAGAAGAGGCGAGGGATTAATTCTAGACTTAGTTTGAACAGCGGGTGGCATGCACTTCTTTCCTGGCTGAGCCAGAATGAGCAATATCTCTCCCTAAACATACCTTTAGAGATAGGGAGTCTGGGCAGGCAGAAAATGGTAAAGGAAAAAGTCTTTGTGCTCAGCAGCAGGAATGAGTGGGAGGACAGATGAGAAAGAAGAGAAGCTAGGAGGAGAAAGCCATGCCCCACAGGAATAAGAAATAACTTTGGGGCTTGAAAACAAACCTGCCCTCAGGTGGTCTTAGTTTCAGCGGAGGTGAGAACTGCTCCGTATGGGGAAGACAGCTAACATACAGGGCTTCCTGCGGATTTCCAGTTCCTATCTGGGTTAGGAGCTCTCTTGCTTTAGGGACAATGCACTGGGGTGGATTCTGGGGGCAGGGATGTTATCTGTGTCCAGCACAAAGAGCAGTTACACCAACCAGGACTCTGCTAGACTCTGTAAATCCTTTCCAGGGTCATGGGACTTGGAAGCAGTGGCCACAGCTAAACCAGGGTGGGAACATGTATTAACTCATTTAATGAGTTAATAAGAATTCTTTGAGTTAGGTACTTATTTACCCCCTTTCTATAGGTGAGGAAAAGAGGTGGAACTAAGATAGAAACTTAGGCACTACAGCACTCTTAACCGTCATGTGAGAGTCCTAGATAGTCAACTCTTGGAGTGACAAAAAAGCTCTGCTAATATTGTTAAACATTAATGTTGATAAAAACATAATGTTGATAAAAATCTTTTGGGAACATTTCTTGGAAAGTCGGAATTGTTGGTTTCTTCTATGTCACCTTATCTGGGAGAATTCATTTCTGTTCTTCATGCTCTTAAGGAAAGGAAGTACAACATATTTATGGCAAGCCTATTACTTGCATTGTAATCAATAAACACGTTGTAATTAGATTTTTTCAATTCTCCAGAAGGAATTTCCTTCTTCAAATTGACTGCTTCCCTAGAACGTAGGTTACTAGGCAGAACTTTAGAAATTTCTATCTTAAATTATGTCACCTGCCACTGGGAGGGAAAAAAATGCCCCCACTGCTTATGGAATACCCCATTCTCTTCAGCTCCATTTAGGTATTTCAATAGGGCAGCAGGGGACTCTAGGACTTCCCTGTGTTTAGAAAAATAAGAAATCAACTTTGCCCTCTGCTTCATCATATTTCATCTGGGATTCTATTCATTTTTTTTTTTTAAAGATTACATTCTTATTTATTTTTAGTGAGAGGGGAAGGGAGAGAGAAAGAGAAACACTAATTGGATGCCACCAACTGGGGACTTGGCTGGCAACCCAGGTATGTGCCCTGACCAGGAATCAAACTGTCGACCTTTTGATTCACAGGCTGGCTCTCAGTCCACTGAGCCACACCAGCCGGGACTGGGATTCTATTCATTTATTGATTAAATAAATACTTGATTGTCTACTATGTGCAAGACTGTCCTTTGTGAGGCCGAGCACCTAACCACTTTATTCCTACCTCTAATTGCACAATGAGCTCCCTTTTCTTTCTCTTATCTCACTTTTTCTGAAATGTAAATTACTAGGGTTGTAGAATTAAGAATTATCCTGTGGGGAATTTACTTCCCCAGCAGACAGCTCCCAATTTTCCACGGAGTTAGTGAGGTAGGAAGATAATATGAATTTTCCAAATGAGCAACTAATAAAAAGAAGAGCCCATTTATAAGTCATCTCAGAATGAATTAAATGAGGACCTGGTTGGGTAGCTCAGTTACAACAACTCCCCATACTCCAAGGTTATGGGTTCGATCCCCAGTCAGGGCACATACAAGAATCAACAATGAATGCATAAATAAGTGGAACAACAAATTGATCTTTCTCTCTCTTTTTTGCTTCCTTTCTCTCTCTAAAATCAATAAATAAAGTATTTTTTTAAAAAAGGATGAATTAAATGATATTGACACACTTTATTATTTAATCCAGGCTTATATGAAACAAAATTTCATTTCCTGAGAAACTGATCAGAGGGCAAGCAAAGGATGATCTGGGATGTGCTGGCTACCATGTACGGCCAACATAAAACTCACCAGGGGACAATCCCAGATAGACTATATCAATGTTCTGTATTAATCAATGACCACTCAGTGGAGTGGGTTTTTTCACTTCTGTGGGGAGACCAGTAAGAAAAAAAAAAGTCATGGTTTCTTTTCTGGGGCATACAGTAGATAGACAGGAGTCTGTTAAGAAATAACTATTTATTTCTCATTTAAATGTTTAATAATATATATTCTTTAATTAACACATACAATGGCACCCACTTTCATGTCATTATTCACGTGTAAAGCTTTAGGTTTAGTGCTGCGTCTAGGACTGGTAAGGGAATTTTTACCCTTGAAGAATTTGCTGTATAGTTGAGAAGCCAAGAATTAAGCCAATACACATGATCCCCAGACCCAAAAGTAATCTCTTTCCTTTGATAGTCCCTAGCATTTTACCTGGTACTTTGTAGCAATTCAACTCTAACCCGTAAACTCTTGCATGTGCATACCATAGTTCCTAACTCATTGCAGAGTACCGAAGGTAAGTGCTCAATAAATGTTAACTGTCAGAGTAAGATAAGAACCTAAGAGTAAGTGTGGAAAGTGTTTGTCATTCAGCAATGATTTACAGCACTGAATTTTCCAGCATAATCCCAGTCATGTATCTTCTAACAGCTGAATATGAAGCAGTGCAGCATACTAGTTAGTGTGCATGGGTTCTGGAATTAGACTGCTTGGATATGAATTCCACTTCTGCCAGGTATCGGTCATCCGACCTTAACTAAAATTTGTAATTTCTCTGCAACCCAACCCAAACGTAAAAGGAAAATATTACTCTTGTTTGTGGTGAGAAGTAATTTAACAAAGATACGCAAATGATTCGAAGATTGCCAGGCACCTGGTAAACATTTCTAAGTGTAAACTATTGTTTGTTAATACTAGTCTTGCGCTTCTTTCCCAAATGACAAATAAGAAATGTTTTTGTCCGTCTACGTGTCTTTTGCTTCATTAAACCCAGCAGTCACTATGTTCAATAAACATAGTACTCACTAACTTCCTTTACTTGACATTAAGAAAAAATTTTCTTGACACAGTACAGATTGGGAAAACTGGGGCTCCAGTTTAAAGTTACAGAGCATATTAAGGTCAGATACAGACCCAGACACTATTCATTATTGCCCTTCCTGGGCTCAAACTAGCCATTGAAAAAAAAAAAAACAACCAAGCCAACCCACTTGTCTCAGATGAGCCGCACTTTTTCATTACTCGGAATTGAAACGGTGCAGCAACGCCCCAATCACACAGAAATGCAGCAACTCACAGCCGCCTGAAAGCCTTACGCGCAGGCGCAGCTCGCGCTCTCCCGTTCGGTTGGCGCGTGACAGCCGTGCGTTCCACCCAACCCCCAACGCCGTCTTAGTGCGCACGCGCAATCATACTCCCTGCGCACGTGCGCGTTCGCGCCGCTCACACTACGCCGGAGGGCGCGCGCCCTGGAAAATTCCGCACCCGAGCCAGCTCCACCCTATGCGCCTTCTTGCATTCCCCAGGCTCTTCACACTTAGTCTCCGTCCCAGCAGCCTTTGAGTGAACAAAATGGCTGCCCCCATGACGCGGGGGCTGTTTTGCTTATCCAGGACTTTAGGATGGTGGTCTCGACAGGTGGGTAGGGACCAGGCGAATAGGACTGTAGAGGCTGGAGGAAGAGGACAAGAGTAGAGGGAAAGAGCCCCTTCGCAGTTGCCCTTGGTGAGCTTGGGTGATACGAGTCACGCCAAGGCTAGAGAAGAGTTTAAGGTAGACGGGATCCAGCTACTGAGCTAAGTGCCCGAGTAGTGACAGCCTGGGTAGGGCCATGAGGGCAAGCAAGTTATCGGGGACTAAGTTTGTCCTGTTTCGTCTGGGTGTGTTTGTCAGGAAGGGTTTAAAGGGAAAGACGTGATTTGGAAGGCGGGCTCGCTTCTCAGTGATTGTGAATGTTCTAAGTGAATCAGTAGCTGGAAAGGAGGGAATCCAATATTGTCGCTGTACCTGCCTGAGCAAACCTCATGGTCGGAGAGAAAAGAGACCTGGCCTTTAGAGAACTTATTAATCAGTTGGGAAGTAGAACGACTGAAGTTTACAGTGAGGATGCCAACAGAATGAGCAGAATGTAATCTCAGCAGAAATAGAGATGCCAAGAAGGCTTTTCTTACGCTTTAATAGGAGCATTCTGCTTATTTCAGCACTGGGTTGGTGTTTATGTTCCCCATGAGACTGAAGGTTCTTTTGAAAGCAGAAGCCATGTTTTATCGAATCAGTATCCCTAGGAGTTGCCAAGTACTATAGCTGGTACTAAAAGAAAGCCTTTAGCAGATGTTCAGTGGTTAGTAAATACTGCTTTCTAGCTTCTAATAAGAAACACTCGTAAGTGTTAAGGTAGTAATGCATTCTCCCTCCCCATATGTGGTTTTATAATTGTTCCTAAGTCATTCTTTGAATGTGCTTTTTCTACCTTCATTTAGAATTTGTTCCAGATCAAATTGTTTTCCAGGGTACGTATATCCTAATCTTTCCTGCTTTCCAGCCAGTCTTGGTGACTTCGTCCATAGCTGTAGTTCCAGTGAGAAACAAAAAACGTTTCACGCCTCCTGCTTATGAACCCAAATACAAATCAGAAAAGGAGTTTATACAACACGCCCGGAAAGCAGGAGTGGTCATTCCTCCAGAACGTTTGGAGCGTCCCATACATCTGGCGTGTACAGGTGCGGCATGGTATTTCTGAGACCTTAATCCAGTCTCCTGTCAGAGATAATCTGGAAAGGGGAATGATTTGGAGAATGATTGATGATATTTAACCACAAAAATTGTTTGAGCCTCAATAATGATTTACTTTGTATACATTGTATGTCATGAGGTCATCTTTGATCTTGTTTTCACACTATTCCTAAAAGACAAAGGTGAAATTTCCCCACTTTGTACAAGGAGAAACTGAGGCTGTGAGAGAAGACTTAAATTATCTTAATCTGTTTTTTCTCATGTAACACTCTTCGCTCTACATGGAAGTCTAATTCATTAATCTACTTTATCTAGGATCCTTCCCAATTTTATATGACCTCAAGATGACTTTTTTCTCAGTCTTGCAATGCTTTCTTAGTTTTCTCCTCTCGTTACAGCTGGTATCTTTGACGCCTATGTTCCTCCAGAGGGTGATGCCCGTATGTCATCTCTTTCAAAGGAAGGACTGGCACAGAAAACTGAGCGATTGAAGAAGAACGTGGCATCACAGTTGTCGTAGGTGTCCGCAGCTGGGAGTCAATATTAGGATAAAAATTTCTTGTTACTATTTTATTCCAGAGAGACCATCTTGGGTAATTGTATTGGATATAACTCTCTTAACAACTTGGCAGTATTTTCTTTCTCTGTAGTAGAGTCTGTAGTAAATGTAAAATGATATAGGCATTCTGATTCTTAGCATCTCAGCCTTTATTGGTTGTTAAGAGAGTTGACTGTGAAGTTTGTAGGACTTTTTGATCACCTATTTTAAAATTTAAAGTAATGATAAAAGAGGGGATGATAAAAGATAAGAAGCATTATATTAGAATTTAAATTTCAGAGAGTAAGAAAAGCCAAAAAAGATCAAGAAGACAGACCTATTCTTCGGAGCTAACTGGGCCGTAGTTATGGAGCAGAAGCAAAAACCTTCTCTGAGTGCCTCTTTTAGTTGAAAGGACAGAAACATTTAGTGTTTGTCATTCCAAGGTTCTTTAGTGTCATTTATAGATTGCTTTGCACAAGTATATTGAGTTGGTGTTAATTCTTCATGTGGCCATGACTTATTTCTCTAAATAAAGATTTTATCACATCACCTTTCCTGCATAAAGGTCTTCTGTGCTTTCCTGTTACCTGAAGAGTAAAATCCAGATTTCTTCGGTGGTATCCAGGGCTTTTTATAATCTGACTCTTCTCTCCATCATTTTTTCCTTATTCCATTTTTTTCACCCTAAACTTTAGCATGTCCAAACTAATTGCCAATTCCTTGACAGTATTGTGGTATGCCTCTGTGTTTCCATATCTTTTTTAATATTTAAAAAATTTTATTGATTTTTTTTTTTTAGAGGAAGGGGGAGAGACAAAGAGAGAGAAACATTGATCTGTTCCACTTATTTATGCATTCATTGGTTGATTCTTGTATGTGCCCTGTCCAGAGGTTAATGTAAGCTGTGAGTTATAGATTTGAATGAAGTCTTTAAAAATGATTCTATGCTTCATTTTACAGAATACGGAAGATAAGAGAATATGATGCTAATTTTAAAATAAAAGACTTCCCAGAAAAAGCTCAGGATATCTTCATTGAAGCTCACCTTTGTCTAAACAAGTAAGTGAACTCCCTGTCTTAAACTCGTATGTTCTCATTTTGTAGTAGAACTTCATATGTGGGAAATAGATCCTGTAGCTGTCCTTGACCGTTCTCCCTGCTGCTGGGCTGGGGCTTTTTACCATTTGGTCTGGCTCAGCTCCACCTACTAGTGTTGGGAGACCCTGCTGAACAGCTGCTGTTTTCACTCCACCTGGTCCCTAATTCTTCCTGACCCTTCCTGTGTGTTTGTCCTATGTATATACATTTCCCTTTTCTTAGTTATTTGGTATAAGTTCTTTTGAAAATTTTAAAGATTTTATTTATTTTTAGATAGAGGGGAAGGAGGGAGAAAGAGAAGGAGAGAGACATCGATCAGCTGCATCTCCACAGCCCCAGCCAGAGACCTTGCCTGCAATCCAGGCCTGTGCCCTGACCGGAAATTGAACCAGCGACCTTTTGGTTTGCAGGCTGGTGGTCAAGCCACTGAGCCGTACAAGTCAGGGCTTTTTTGAAAAATTTTAATGTTTTCTTGATTCAACCAAGGAAAAGTAAAGACTGCTAGGGAGATGAAAACCGCTCAGGGGTCTGGAATAATTTTAAGTGCCAGTCCTTGGACTATTTGACGTTCTTGAGCTGTGGCTGCTCTGGCTAGGCTTCAGGTAGGACGCCAGATCTGCACTCTAAACCCACTAACTTGCTAAACTGTTTCATAAATTATGAAATAGTTTGAACATATAAAAAAGTGGCATTCATGTTAATAGATGTGTACGTTTTGTTCTGTTTGCTCCAGAATCTCTAACTGGGAGAGGGGGCAGGGATAAAACATTTTAGATAATAGCGAAGTCTCAGCTCCTCATTCTTTTTCTTCCTATAGGTAACCACTACCTTATGCATAATTCCCATTATATTTTATTTTTATACTTTTCACTAAATGTACATGTATAAATAATGTAAATAGTGAAAGTTCACATGAATGATATTGTATATATCTTTTTGAAACCTACTATTTTTATTATTCAACATTGTTTTTTATATATTTGATACTTTTTACCATATTATTTTGTGTGTTCTATGTGCCATGATTTTTCTTTGCTTCTTTTTCTCTTTTCATGTATTAGATTGACATAATTTCCTTCTTTTATATTCCTTCCTTTTATATTCCTTCCTTTCTACTTGTTTGGAAGTATTACAATCTATTTCTGTTCTTTCAGAAGTTATTGTTAAAGCCCTGGCTGGTGTGGCTCAGTGGATTGAGTGCCAGCCTGCGAACCAAAGGGTCAGTGGTTTGTTTCCCAGTCAGGGCACATGCCTGGGTTGCAGGCCAGGTCCCCAGTAAGGGCACTTGAGACACAACCACACATTGATGTTTCTCTCCCTCTCTTTCTCCCCCCCTTCCTCGCTCTAAAAATAAATAAATAAAATCTTTTAAAAAAACAAAAGTTATTGTTAAAATGTTTAACATTTATTTAAAAAAATTTTTTTAATTGATTTTACAGAGAGAGAGGAAAGGAGAGAGAGAAATATTTATTTGTTGTTTCACTTATTTATGCATTCATTGGCTGATCCTTGTGTGTGCCCTGACTGGGGAATCCAACATGCATCCTTGGCATATTGGTATAATGCTCTAACCAACTGAGCTACCTGGCCAGGGTGTGTATTCTTGACTTAATATTATAAGAACCTTAGAACATTTTAATTCCAATCACCACCTCATTCATCTTTCATGTTATTGTCATCTAGTTTTTTAGTTCTGCATTTTAAAAATTTCACCTTTATTTGTTTGGGGCAGGGGGTTTCCACTTCATTTTTAAAGGATATCTTCTTTGGGTCAAGAATTCCAGGTTGGTAGTTATTTTCTGTCAGCATTTGGAAGATGTCATCTTTTGGTTTCTGTTGTTGCTATTGAAAAGTTAGCTGTTTTTTGTTATTGTTTTTTTGAAGCTAAAGTTTCTTTTTTTCTCTGCTTTTAGGAATTTTTCCTCTGCCTTTACCGCCCAGCAGTTTACTGTGATGTACCTGTGTGTGTGTGTGTGTTTATGTGGGTGTCTTTATCCTGCTCTGGGTTTCTATTGCTTCTGAAATCTTTGGTGCATTTTTTGTTAGTGTGGGAAAATACTTAGAACATCTTTTCAAATGTTGCTTCTGTTCCACTTTCTTGTCTTCTTTTGTGCCTCTGAATACACATCTGTTAGATCTTTTTACTGTGTGCCAAATGTCTTTTAGGCTTTTTTGTATATTTTCCAAGCTCCATACTGTCCCCTACCCCTTTCAGTCTGAGTATTTTCTGATCTTACTGTCCCCTTTTCAGTTATATCTAATCTTCCATTAAACCCACCTATTGAATTTTTTTTTAAAGAATATATTTATTTACTTTTAGAGAGAGGGGAAGGCAGGGAGGAAGAAAGGGAGAGAAACATCAGTGTGTGGTTGCCTCTCACGCACCTCCCACTGGGGATCCGGCCCACAACCCAGGCCTGTGCCGTGACTGGGAATCAAACCAGCGACCCTTTGGTTTGCAGGCTGATGTTCAGTCCACTGAGCCACACCAGCCAGGGCTGAATTCTTAATTTTATACTTTCTGTTTTCACTTTTAGAGTATTTTTAAAGTATATTTTATTTATTATGCTGTTATAGTTGTCTTAATTTTTTTTTCCCTTTTGCCTCCCTCCTCCCAGTACCCCCTTTTCTTCTGGCAATCTAGACCCTTTGTTCATGTCCATATAAGGAAAGGGTCATGCATATAAGTTCTTTGGCTTCTCCATTTCCTATACCATTCTTAACATCCCCCTTTCTATTTTGTACCTACCAATTATGCTCCTTAATCCCTGTACCTTTTCCCTCATTCTCCCCCTTCCCCGCTGGTAACCCTCCATGTGATCTCTATTTCTATGATTCTAGTTGTTTGCTTAGTTGTTCACTTAGTTTGTTTTTCTTGTTTTAGATTCAGTAGTTGATAGTTGTGAATTTGTTGTCCTTTTATTGTTCATAGTTTTGATCTTTTTCTTAAATAAGTCCCTTTAACATTTCATAAAATAAGGGCTTGGTGATGATGAACTCCTTTAGCTTTACTTTGTCTGGGAAGCACTTTATCTGTCCTTCAATTCTAAACCATAGCTTTGCTGGATAGAGCAATTTTGGTTGTAGGTCCTTGCTTTTCATCACTTTGAATACTTCTTGCCAGTCCTTTCTTATCTGCAGTTTCTTTTGAGAAATCAGCTGATATCAGCGAATAGATAGTCTTATTGGAACTCCTTTGTAGGTAACAGCTCTTCTTTTCTCTTGCTTCTCTTAAGATTCTCTCTTTATCTTTAACCTTTGGCATTTTAATGATAATGTGTCTTGGTGTGGCCCTCTTTGGGTCCAGCTTGTTTGGGACTCTGTGCTTCCTGGACTTGTAGGTCTATTTCCTTTGCCAACTTAGCGAAGTTTTCTTTCATTATTTTTTCAAATAAGTTTTCAATTTCTTGCTCTTCCTCTTTTTCTTGCATTCATCCCTATGATTTGGATGGTGGCATGTTTGGAGATTTCCCAGGGTCTCCTTATTCTCTCCTCATTTTTTTTTTGAATTCTTGTTTCATCATTCTGTACTGATTGACTGTTTATTTCTTCCTTATGTTCAAATTGTTGATTTGAACCCTGTGTTCCCTTCACTGTTGGTTGCCTGTGGATTTTTCTTTATTTCACTTAGCATAGCCTTCATTTCTTCCCTTATGCGTTTACCATGCTCAACGAGCTCTCTGAGCATCCTTATCACCAGTGTTTTGAACTCTATATCTGAGAGATTGCCTGTCTCTGGTTTACTTTTTTCTGGAGTTTTGTACTATTCTTTCATTTGGACCATATTTCTTTGTCTTCTCAATTTGGCAGCCTCCTTGTGTTTGTTTCTGTGTATTAGGTAGAGCTGCTTTGACTCCCTGTCTTGGCACACCTGTTACATTATAAGGGGCGGAGCCTTAGGTATTGGCCAGGGTGGGACAACCTGCTTCACTGCTTTGTGGTACTGCAGGTTGGGGAAGGGTCAGAGAGGAAACAATGGCACTTACTTGGCTCTTGCCCAGTTTCCAGTCACTTCCTCCACTTCCCGCATGCCATTGGCACCCTTCTAGCTGCTGCCCTCGTGCTGAATCCCAGAGTGGGTGAGTTTGCACATTTTAGGACCGTGCGGGTCCTTTAAACATACTCTTCTGAGAGACCAGCAGTTTTTTCTGCTGTCCCAACCCTCACTGGTTTTTATAACCAAAAGTTATGAGGCTTTTTTTTCCCAGGCACTGGAACCCTGGGCTGTGTGGTGTGGCCTGGGGCTGGGATGGCTCACTTCCCAGGTGTCCCTCCTGGTTTTTATCAGCCACATGTGAATATGGGACTGCCTATTCCAGGGCATCGCTGCCACCACACTTTATCCTCTCTGCCCTGGCTCCCTGCCTCCTCCCCATCTGGATGAATATTTCTTCTATAAATCCTTGGTTGTTGGACTTCCATACAGTTCGATTTTCTGGCAGTTCTGGTTGGTTTTTTGTTTTGAGCTTAGTTGTGATCCTTATGGTTGTGCAAGGAGGTGAAGTGTGTCTCCTTATGCCTCCACCTTGGCCAGATGTCCACTTTTAGAATTTTTATTTTACTTTATTATGTGTGTTACGTTCTTTGCTAAAATTCTCCATTCTGTCATCTAATTACTTGAACATACTAATTACACTTATTTTAGATTTTTATTTATTTTGTTTTTAGACAGAGGGGAAGGGAGGGAGAAAGAGAGGGAGGGAAACATCAATGGCAAGAGATACATTGTTCGGTTGCCTCTTGCACGCCCCCAACTAGGCACCTGGGCTGCAACCCCAGGCATGTGCCCTAATGGGGATCAAGCCGTCGATCTTTATTTTGCAGGCCGGCACTCAATCCACTGAGCCACATCAGCCTGGACCAATTGAAATATTTTTTAAAGTTAAAAAATTTTTAATCCAAAATTTTAGTTTATTGGGATGGTTCCCTACTCACCTTGATTCAGGGTGCTTTTAGTGCTGCTTCCTTCTGAAGGACCATCCTTCTGGAAGCTTTGCTTTTCTCCTGTAGGTTGACAGGACAGTGGAGGAGCCAACACACAAAACTACCATTTGTGCATGGCTAAAGATGGTGATTTTATAGCATTCAGTGCATTTCACGTCCATGAAGTAGAACTTGGGGTCCTGCACCCGTTGGGGTGCTTCTTCTTGTGTTTTCTCTTCTCTTCTGGGGATGGATGAAGGAGATCTTTAGTGAGAGGCATATTATTGTGGGGAGGTTGTCACTGCCAGAAAGGCCAAGTTTTAAATTTTGTTGAAGTCCAATTTATGCTTTTTTCTTTTGTTACCTGTGCTTTTGGTGTCATATCCTAGAAATCATTGCCAAATCCAGTGTCATGAAGGTTTTCTCTTACGTTTTCTTATAAGAGTTTTATAGTTTTAGCTCTCATATTTAGGTCTTTCATCCATTTTAAGTTAATTTTTGTATATGGTATACAGTAAGGGTCCAGCTTCATTCTTTCACATGTGGATATACAATTTTCCCTGTACCTTTGTTGAAGAGACTGTCCTTTCTCATTGTATGGTCTTGGCAGCCTTGTTGAAAATCAGTTGACCACGTACGTATATGAGAGTTTATTTCTGGGCCCTCTATTCTATTCCATTGATCTATATGTCTGTCCAGATACAAGCACCACATTGTAATGGAATTGTTTTCTTCATTTTCTTTTCTGGTTGTTCATTGCTGGTATATAGAAATACAACTGATTTTTGTATGTTGACTTTGTATCCTGCAACTTTGCTGAATTTGTTTATTAGTGCTAATCCTTTTTTTGTGAAATTTTTAGGATTTTCTACATGTAAGATCATGAGATCTATGAACAGAGATAATTTTTACTACTTCTTTTTTAATTTGGATGCCTTTTATTTCTTTTTCTTACCAGCTAGAACTTCTTAGGATTATGTTGACTGGAAGTGGTAAAAGCAGGAATGCTTGTCTTATTTCAGATCTTAGGGGAAGAGTTTTCAGTTTTTGACCATTGAGTATGATAATAGCTATGGGTTTTTCTTGTAATGTCTTTATCATGTTGAAGAACTTTCCTTCAGGTATTCCTAGTTTACATAATGTTTTTATCATAAAAGGATGTTACAATTTGTCAAATGCTTTTTCTGCATCAGTTGAGATGATCATGGTTTTTTTTTAACTTTCATTTTATTAATGTAGTATAGTGCATTGATTAATTTTCTTGTGTTAAACCACCCTTGCATTCCAGGGATAAATCTCACTTAGCTGTGGCTTGTGATCCTTTTAGTATGATGCTGAATTTGGTTTGCTGATATTCTGTTCATTTCTGCATTTTATTGTTCCTCACACTGGGTAATTTTGATTGCCTTATTATCAATTTTGCTGATCCTTTTTTCTGCCTGCTCAGATCTGCTTATCAACCCCTTGAGTGAATTTTTTATTACAGTTACTATACTTTTCAGCTTTGGAGTTTGGTTCCTTTTCATAACTTGTATCTCTTTATTGATGTTCTTATTTTGTTCCTACAATGTTTCCTCATTTCCTTTAGTTCTTTGTCCATGGTTTCTTTTATCTCATTGAGCATATTTAGGACAGTTGATTTATCTTTGACTAATAATTTCAGTGTCTGGGCTTCCTTAGGGATGGTTTCTATCAAAATTTTTTTTTTCTGTGAATGGACCATACTTTTGTGTTTCTTTGTATACTTTGTAATTTTTTTGTTGAGAACTCTGGAGAGCAGATTTCTGTAAGCCTCAGGAATTGCTGAATTTGCACATCAGTGCTGCCACTACCCATTTGTGACTTCTGCACACTAATATTACTAAGTGCACATTCTTTGTTGTGTGTAGTCTTTGAAATTTCTGCTCCATTATTTCTGCAGTCAGCCAGTGACCTGACAAAGATTTCCTTAAATGCCTGGCTGAATAAAAACAAAATAGGTGTTCTTTAAATCTTTCAATCATGTTGGTGGGAGAAGTTACTGCAGCCACCAGGGCTAAAACCATGGCATCATTTGCTCTGCTCTCTGTGATCCACCAGACTGACCAAAATGTGCAACACCAAATTATTGGAGGGCAGGGTATCCATTGCCTACCCTAGCACCAACCATCCACTCCAGGAACACAGGCCACTATCCCCACAGCCACAACAGGGCTGAGGGAAGGGGCATGGTAGGTAGCTTGGTTTGCACATGTTGTACCCATGATCACTAGCCTCTCCCTTCATCAGGCACTCCCCTGGTTGCTGTATGTGTCCAGTCAGAATCCAAAGTTCTGAAATAGTGGTTCTCATCATTTTTTCTAATTTACTAGTTGTTTCAGCGGAGGGACCTACCCCTAGAGTTCTTACTCCATTATTTTGCGTGGTGTCTGTGTCTGTTGGTTTTGCTGGATAGATTTCAGGTCTGTTTTTGTAATGTTTAGTTGTAAGTGTACCTTCAGTGGAGAGTGTTTCTTCTGAGGGAATTTTAAACAACTTAAGTTATGAACATACTTCCAGAGAGGTTTTGTGTGTGTGTCTGCCAGATACCCAGGGATATCATTGGCTAGGTATCAGTTTTTATGTTAATTTCTTAGCTTAGGAATTCTTACATCACGTTGGTACCATAAATTCTGTATCCACATTTGTGCATAATGTGGGCATAGGGCTTTAATTTTTCAGTCCCCGCCCCCCACCCTCCTTAGAGCCCTAGTCAGGGAGCTGCTTTATCTCTAGGTTGGTGGGCTATTTTTCTGGTTTCCTGCAGGTGCAGGACCTTTTATGGTCATAGCTTTATTCAGAGATTTCAGTTCCAACTCCCAGAGGTTCAAGGTTTTAGGAAGAGCCCACCTCCTGACCATTAGATCCTATTTCTGGATCCCTTCGTCATCCCTTACACTGTTACAGCAGGTTGTATTCCTTCCATCTGGTTTTAGTTTCCTCCTTTCTGGCATCTAGGGATTTACTTTTCTTTCTAGCGAACTAGCATAGCATATTTAAAAATGTGTGTGTGTGTCTGTGTGTATTATATGCTCTCCGACATTTCTATATGTTTATAGTGGCAGTAGTTTTACATTAGCTCAGCCCATTACATTGTTAGAAGTAGTCTTCTTTTTATTTTTCAGTGTAAGTTGTATTGCAAAATAGTAAGGGAACTCATAGAAAAGGAATTTTACTTTTACTGAGGATTTCTAGGCCAGAATAGTGAGGAGAAAGAGTGCATTCAGAGGTGCCAGGCATGTTGGTCGTGGTAGCTGTCCCCAAAACTCATCTAGTTCAGGCTAGAGCTACAGTGGGAGAAATGAGTTGGAATCTTTTCTATTAGGAATAGAGGTGAAAGGGAAGCAGATAGAATTAATCCCTTACCTGTTCTGGAAACAGAGACAAGAATTTTGAAAGGGACAAAGACTTCAACTGCCTAGGATTTATTTAACTGTGGGGAAAAGTCATGAATGTTTATGTGCCCTTAGGTTTATTTGAAACTCCTCAGTTAGGAATGCTCCTAAAATCTTGTATGTACAGGGCCTGGGATTTGTTAATGTGTTTTCTCACTCTTACTGCATAGAATCAGCATGACTAACTCACTGTGGTAGTAACAAAGATGGGCATGGGGGAGGGGAGGATGGGCCAGAAAAGGAAGATGACCTTGGCTAGGTTCAAAGATGATGGTGTAAGTAAGGTACAAGGCCATGCGAGTTGGTACGGTGATGTGTTTGAGGCAAGGAGAGAAGATGAGTTGTTGGTTTTTTTAAAAGATTTTATTTATTATTTTTTAGACACAGGGGAAGGGAGGGGGAGAGAGAGGGAGAGAAACATCAATGTGTGGTTGCCTTTCACGTGTCCCCTGCTGGGGACTGGGCCCACAACCTAGGCATGTTCCCTGACTGGGAATCGAACTGTCCCCTTGGTTCATGGGCCAGCACTGAATCCATTGAGCCACACCAGCCAGGGCGAGAGGATGAGTTTTTGATTGTTATTTATGTTGGATTGTTTATCCCTGTTGCAGCTTAGAACAAAAACCAGTCCCCATGTCCCAGAAAGGGTCTCTTGTCCATCTTAAAGATATATAATAATTTCAGAGAAATTTCTTTCTGTTCCTGAGATTCAAACCTATGAAGCTCAAGATTTTCTGGTAGATCATGTTACTCATCTTTGTGTCACCAGGACTTAGCACATTACCTGGCTTATGTCAATAGTAGGAGTGAAGAAAATGTTTGTAAAAATGAATTGTTTTCCATTTTCCAAATAATTTTCAACTTTCATACAGGGTATCATAAAACAGGAGTCAGTTATATATACATCTCTCTCTCTGTCTCTCACTCTCTCTTTTTTAGCTCAGACCATGACCGACTTCATACCTTGGCAACTGAAAACTGTTTCCCGGTAGGTTCCCATCCTTAGAATTATGGAATGCTACATCTCTTTTGGTTTCCTTAAGATGGGTCAGTTTTGAAAGTGCAGGAAGTTTAAAGCAAAAGCTGAAGTTCCATTGTTTTTGCCTGAATGATAATGACTTAACATGGACTCTGTAAGGGCCATGCAAATGAGGAAAGAGGAATGCCCTCAGCAAGCAGTAGTGTCACCTCAGGTATGGATTCTGAAGTCAGGGCATGGGCCACACTGGGCCAGCCTGCACTTGCCTACACTGTAATAAAGGATTTAATAAGATCTCATGAGGCTTACATTGTGTGGTAATGGGTGTTGGGGACTTTGGGAGACCCTCAAGGAGGGGGCCTTTGTGATAGAAGAATAAGAACTTCAGTATCTGTCAGTTCAGCCTTATCTCCCTAGGGACAGGGATAGCACAACCTTGTCTTAGTAGTTTAGCCTTTATATCCCTGTAAAACCTCAGCCTTCTCTGCTAAAAGGTGTGGGAGGGAGCAACATATATGCAGTCAGCAAAAATACATGCAATGATTAGCAGGCTATGAACGTGTATAGGAGGGAGAAGGGTGTATTAGGTAAGTTGGCAGTTTGGAGTGTGGTTTTCATTGATTTGGAGAAGAGTCTTCGAGGAGGTAGGTTGGTCTTGAGTTGTGATTTAAATGGAAAGAGTTGTTGTGAGGTGGGCTTGAGCAATAGCTTACTCAAAACTCGGGACAGTGAAAAAGGTGTCATAAGAAAGCATTTGGTGGGAAATGTTACATTTTGGCCATAATACTGCAAGAATTGAGAGCAGGTGTGGAAGGAAGCACAGCCTCCCTAAAGGAAGGGAAAAACTCAGTAGAACTTGTGTTCTTCTACTCTCAGGACATGGTCTGGGACATCCAGCGTAAGACCGTCCGCTGGAGCTTCATAGAATCTTTAGAGCCACCTCAAGTGGTTCAGGTTCGCTGTTCAAGTATGCTGAACCAGGGCAACATGTATGGCCAGATCACCGTCCGCATGCATACCCGTCAGGTAGAGGCACCAGTCTGCTTTCCTCCCAGCCTTTCTTCACGTTCGGGTTGGGCACCTACCTCTGGAATTCTGGCTACAGCTGCCCGGGATGGGGGGTTCTAAGGAAAGGTTCACTGTGGTCTTTCTTGCTCTGTCACTGTGCCCTTCCCACTGCTAGAAGTTAGCTCTGCTAAGACAGGTGCAGGGATGTTCTTTCCCACCCTTCCTCGTACCACTTCCTCCTTCTTCCCCTCCCCAGTCGAAACCAAAAACAAACAAAAAAATACCTCTAAGAGTAAAGTGTCAGTAGTTGATCAGTCTAGATTCAGAATTCTGATTATTTGTTTCTACCTATTAAAATGCTTTGTTATGGTGTGTGCAAAAAAACTACAGGCCCTGGCCACATGGCTCAGTTGGTTGGAGCGTCATCCCATACAACAAAAAGGCTGCAGGTTTGATCCCCGGTCAGGGCATGTACCTAGGTTGCAGGTTCAAGGTTCAGTCCTTGGTTGGGGCACATACAGGAGGCAACTGATAATGTTTTGTTTTCTCTCTTTCTCTCCCTTCCTCTCTTCCTTTTCCTCCCTCCCTCCCTCTCTCTCTAAAATCAGTAAGCATATCCTTGGGTGAGGATTGAAAAAACTAAACACACAGAAACAAAACAAACAACTCTGAGGACTAACAGGCCAGACTTGCTGTCATCCTTGCAGACTTTGGCCATCTATGACCGGTTTGGCAGATTGATGTATGGACAAGAAGATGTGCCCAAGGATGTCCTGGAGTATGTTGTCTTTGAAAAGCACCTGACAAACCCCTATGGGAGCTGGAGAATGCATGGCAAGATCATCCCTCCATGGGCACCCCCTAAACAGCCCATCCTTAAGGTAAGGTAGCTTGTGTGATTAAGAGAGCTGAAGCCTGCCCTGACTGGTGTGGCTCAGTGGGTTGGGCATCGTCCTGCAAACAGAAAGGTCCCCGGTTTGATTCCTAGTCAGGGCACATGCCTGGGTCACAGGCCAGGTCCCAGGTTGGGTTGTGGGCCTCTGAGAGGCAACCAATTGATGTTTCTCTCACGCATCAGTGTTTCTCTCCCTCTCTTCTCTCTTCCCCTCCCTCTGAAATATAAATCTTTAAAAAAGAGAGAGCTGAGGCCCTACTAGTGGCCTCTTGAAGTCAGTCCTGTTGGGTGCCACCTAGTGGAGAGCGGGGATGACGCAGCCTCGGGAAGGGGACTCCTGTTAGGGTTGGGCATGAAGGAGACGGTGATCATTCCTGCGTGAGCCATGGGCTTGGATGATGGGTAACTCAGCTTCCTGCTCTTTCAGACGGTGATGATCCCTGGCCCCCAGCTGAAACCCAGGGAAGACTATGAAGAGCTACAAGGAGAGGCCCATAAGCCTCAGCTAGCCTGATGGCAAAAGTGATTCCTGGGTTGAAGTATGGGTGATGAGGCGGCTGGGAGCTGTGAAGTCATCCACCTCCATCACGCTGTCGAAAGAACTGCCTTTGTTCCCTCCTCCCGTGCTTGGGTCTTTCCAGCGATCTCATCCCGGATAACCACAGCTGATGGCGAGGCCCAGGTGGGTGGCTGCCATGCACAGCCCTGGACCCACCTATTCTTTTTTAACTTTTATATCTACCTTCTGGGTCTAGATGAAAGATACTTTGTTTCAGAGAACATCTGACACCAATCTTTCCTATAGCAGGGACTCTCAGGAGCAAACTGCTAGAATTTTCTTATCACAGGACAGGGATCAGTTTGAAATAAAACAGTCTCCGTGTGTTGCCTCAGTTGTGATGGGTTCTGTCCATATTCCCTGGTTCAGATTAGAAGTAGACCAGACTTCAAATGGCAGAAATGGAAGACAGGCTTAATTGTGAGTGATGCGACTTCCAGGAAATCCAGACTTGAGAAAAATAGCATTTATAAGAGACGGTATCATTTAAGAGGGTCTTTTCTCATACACTTGACTCACTGAATCAGCGTTTGTATTTCACAGAAGAATGTAAATACAAAGAAATCATTTAACCCTCAGCCTTTGGAGTGTTTCTTAATGATCAGCTGCATCCTGGCATGATCCTAGGAAGTGTGGGGGAAGACAGGGGCCTTGGAGAAATTCATATGTTTGGGTAATGGATCTGTAAGACTTGGCTCCCTGATTTCTGGCACCTTTTAGAGATGGTAGCTATTCTTTTCAGCCCAACACTGGGAGGGCAAAGGTACCAGAATGTGGACCTGTGTAGAGGGGGACAGCCCCGCCCCTCTCGTTCTTAGCACCAGCTAGGCTGCCAGGAGGAGGATGTGGAACTTCACAGGCCTAGGTAATGGCAAGGGAAATCACTCTAACAGCAGCAGACTTGGCTTACGGTACTGTTGCTTTTGTCAGCCCTCTGTGGCCTTCCCGTAAAAAATAGGACCTTAAATCTCATACTTTCTATTTTTCAAGCCTAGAATTTCTTTCAGGGAGTCTGTAAGTTAGGTTAAGAATTAATCTGTTCTGACCTTGTGCTGAGAGAAGAGCCCAAAGAAACTGGAATCAGGTGGAGACTAACCTAACTCCTCAGTCTCTCTCAAGCTACCATCCCAGCAAGCAGCAAACAGACCAGGCCTCACTGGGGAAAATGGTGGTCTTTACAGCAGCTGCTGAGTGCTGACTGGAAACAAGATGTGTATGCCTAGGCAAGAGGCAGCACTGGTGGGTAAGCCAAAGCAGCCACTCTCATCATGCTACTTAGTTTCAGCCCCTTTGGCTTAAAGTGTACATCGTTCCACAGCCCCAGCGAGGCCTGGTCACACCCTATCTGCACAGGTGCCGGATCAAGGCAAAATGAGGTGGGAAGTGCTTTGGGCAGGAGCCACGGCCGCGAAGGGCAATCTGGGCTGGGTGGGGAGGCGGAGAAAGCACCCTTACTGGACAGATGACACTGATTTCTCTGAATATGTGAAAACAGCGCTTTAAATGAACTGTTCCACCCCACTCTCCCAGATCTGTCTCCTGGGTCTCTAGATAATCCTAAATAGCAGCTAAGCAATAGAGCTGCTGCCCGGGAGCCAGAGGATAAGTGCAATTTTCAGTTCTCCTTGGGATCAAGTCCAGCTGAGTGAAAGGCCCAGACGTAAAGATTGGCTAGAAGTGCCAGGCAAGAGATCATCTGCAGCGCTAGCCACAGGGCTGAAGTCCTGGAGGCTGCAGTGTTGTTACCTTGGGCTTTAAAGCAGGCATTGTTTGTCGTCGTGTTTAAAAACATTGAAAGAAGAAAATCACCATAATGAATAAGCTAGAACCAGCTGCCAAGAAAAAGTATTCTTTATTTTTTCCCCACAAGGTTTATTTCACAGCAGTGGGTACAGGGAGAGCATTTTCATCCCCAGCTAGACCAGACCTGACGGGGTGGCTCTGAGGTGCGCAGTTAGTGAGATTGGCATTGGCTTAGAAGCTGTGGGGTTAACCAGCCAGAGCCCAAAGCAACAACACACCTTGGTTATGTTTCTGAAAGGCCAGGGCAAGGGACTTAGGTAGGTGGAAGGGCCTAGATATGGGGACAAGGGTATCTAGTCCCTGAAAAAGTGGGTTACTCCACATTCCTTTTTGGAAAAGAACACTTGCCTTTTTTTTTTTTTTTTTTTTTTTTTGATGTGCTGTGTCTGCCCAGAGCATTCACTTGCAGACTCATTTCTTCTGCATTGGGCATTTGGTCTTGTTTTGCCTTTCCGCCTCATAAATGGTATCAATATCTGTCCAGTTAGCAGGTGGGTTTACCGCTATCTTTAGTGCACCTGTCCAGTTCTGCCGTGTTCAGTCTGCTTGTTCCCACCCCCACTCACCCAGGCCAGTCCTGGGACTTTCTTGACCAGTGTTTTTCTCCTCCTTCGGTTCCTTCCAGTAGTATCATCTAATTCCAGCACTCCGTTATCTAGGATTGCTTAAGTAGGGGTAGCCTGAGCCGACTTGAGAGAATAAAGCCAAGCTTAGACCAAGGGAGAGCTCCTTAAGAAAGAGGCTTTGTATTTCCATGATGCCCTTTCCCCGGCCCTCAGGCCTCTAACCTGCCCCTTAGCACCACCCTTTCTGAGGGCAGGTACAGTGCTGGCTGTAAACAGGACCTCTCTTTCTCAGGCTTCTCAGGAAGGAGACCGATGTGGGCCTCTTGTTACTGAGCAAGTGATTTGGACTGGGTCTCACATCAGAACCAGAGATTCCTCCTGGCTCCAGTTGCATTGACAACAGGGAGGGATCCCTCTAATGACAGCACTGAAAGGCTAGGAGGGAGAGAATGAGCCAGTGAGATGAACTCTGGAGACTGGCAAAGGATGGGGCGGGAAGAAGGGGAGGCCATCTGAAAAAGCCAGCAAGAGGTATGCCACTTACACTGGGAGACAGGGTGTCTGGAAGGGAGAACTCGACCTTGGCTGGCATGGGGAGGACCTGGAGCAATTGCGTTTCCTTCTCTGCTCTGTGTCTGACACTGCTTTGGATGCCAGATGAGAAGGCTCCAAGAGTGCTTGATTGGCTTTGCTTCAGTAGTCAAGCGAGGCAGGTGAGGATCAATTAAGCAGAAACTGGAGATCCAAAGTCAAAATGACAAGATCTTTAAGGCATTTCAGGTATGACTTTTGAGCTTTTTTTTTTTTTTTTAAGATTTTACATATTTTTAAAGAGGGAGAGAGACGTCGATCAGTTGTAACATATGCCCCGAACAGGGGAACTGGCCTACAACCCAGCCATGTGCCCTGACTGGGAATTGATCCACCGACCTTTCAGTTTGCAGGCCAGCACTCAATTCACTGAGCCGCACCAGCCGGGGCCTTTTGAGCCATTTAGATTTTTCCTCTTATTTATCTTTGAATTTGAATTAAGTGGCTCCATAAGCTTCCTATGGTGACTGTATAGCTTTCTGTGACCCTCAGTTCCTATGTAGCCAGTGCCTTGCATGATTTAGTTTCTTCTCAAAAAAAACAAAAACAAAAAAAAAACTTCTTTGTAGACTTCAGAGAAGAATAGGGTCTCCCTATAAGAAAATGTGGGTGGGGCACTGCTGAATTCATCTCTAACTTGCCTTGCATGAGTGTCTAGACACAGATGGCTTATGTTGAGCACTCTAGCTGGATTCATTAGAGCACTCTAGGAGGATTCATTAGAAGCAGAGGATCTTTCTAGCCTTGTTCCCTACATAGGAAGAACTAGAAGTTAAGAGAGGATGTGACTCCCTGTTGGGGTTGGAGCTGTACCCTTGTATAGTTGCCTTTGAGTGAACTGACTCCTGGCCTTCCTGGAGACCGGAAGTGGCCAGGTGTCTTTGTTTCAGCTCTAGGACTTGGAAAGGGCCTTGGCTCCTGAAAGCCAGGCACCAGATGTTTGACCTCACCCCACTTTAAACTGGGAATTGTTACTCCCAGTCCCAAGGATAGACAGCTGGAGGGGCGAGTTCTTCGTGTGGCACTTTGGAGGCCACTTCTCCTTGGTCTGCAGTTAGGGAAGAATTCTGAGCCTCAGCTTTTCGGAGTCTTGGCCCTGGGGTTAAGCTGGTCCTTGGCCCAAGTCCTGAAGGTCCTTGGAATTCTGTGAAATCCTCCAAAGTAAAAGAACTGCCTGGCTTGCTCATCTTGGGGCGGGGGCTTCTGCTTTCTGGAAGGATGCAACCCAGAGGTCTTTGGACTGAAAGGCATGGTGGGTTTTCATGGTCACTGGGGAAAAATATTTCTGTCTGAGTTGCTGTTAAAGCCAGGAGGCCAGATTCCTCAGATGGGGCTCCAGTTTCCTCCCAAGGACAGATGTCTGCCATGGTGCCCTTGATTTTATTTCCATCTGGATCGGTGACTTCCCATGGGCACAGCTCTGCCATCCTGCTCCCCATACTACTTGCTCCATGGGGACAGACTTTGGCTTGGCCCAGAGCATCTGGCTGGGGGAAGAGTCCCCCCAACCCTGTGCCTTCCCAGGGGCAGACTGTCCCCGGCTCTCTACCGCCTGTTGCCGCTGCTCTGGAAACGTGTTCTTCAGCCCCTCCAGGCCCTGCCTTTTGGAGGAACAGCTCTCCTTGCCCCTGGGGTTTTCTCTCCACCTCCTGCTCCAGGCCGCCTTCCCCTGCTGCTGCTTTACTCATCTCCCAAGGGCAGATTTCTGCTCTCTTGGCTGAGGGAACCTCTGCTGCTTCCCACGGACACACTTCTGCTACCCTGGCCCCCATGTTGTCTGCTGCCTCAGAAGTGCCTTTGCTTCTGTCACAAGCTTGTGGGGCTGGTTGTGGAGACAGACATTTACTATCTTGACTCTCCTGGGGACACACAGCCTCCTGTTTCCCATCTGCCCCCTCTGGCTTGTCCTGAACCGCTCCATCTTGGAGCTCTGGTTTTTCTGAGGCTTTCCCCTCGCCCCCTTTCCCATCCTGTATCGGCATTCCTCCTCTCCCAGTCCCCTCCCAGGGGCAGAGCCCTGCTTTGGTGCTGCGGTCAGGCTGATAAGCATGCGGGGCAGGAGTGTCCCATGGGCACACCTCAGCGTGCCTGCCCCTAACGCTGACCGGCCTCTGAGAGCCAGCTTTCAGTTGGTTTTGGCAGTGACTTTCAGGGTGGGAAGAAGAGACTGCCAGGGCCATGCTCTCCCGTGGACGGACAGATTGTAGCTCATTTTTCACTTTTTCTCCATCTTCAGTAGGGACTTCTGCTTTTGAAGATGGAGCTCTTTCTTGGGTTATATGTTCTTGGAGGGAACCCATTTTAGGGTCTGGTGTCAGGTCCCCTTTCTCTGCCACCTCATCGTTGACTTCCAAGCAATGCTCCTCCGCCACTTTGCCACTCTTGCTGCTGGACGAGTCTGAGATCTCAGGGGCCAGAGCACAGGGTTCCCTCAGGTCCTTCTCCCAAGGACAAATAGCTTCTTGCTGTTGACTTAGCTTTGTCTCTCCTTTTGATATGTGTTCTTCCAGGGAGGTGAGCCTGCACTTTTCTGGAGTTTTGTCCCTCTGCCCTGCTGAATCATTCCCCACCTCTTGTTCTGATCCCTTCCCCATAGCTCCTTCAGTCATCTCCCAGGGACAGATCTTGGCTTTTTCACTGGTAGACACTTCCTCCACTTCCCAGGGACACACCTCAGCTGGCCTGCACCCCAAAAGGTCCAGTTCCTGGAATCCATCTTTTGGCTTGTCAGTATCCACAGTGTCTGACTGCTGAGAGGAGTGCCCTGGATCCATACTTTCCCAGGGACAGGCCACCGCCCGCTCCCGGGCCGGCCTCCCAGGCTTCTTTGGAGCAGTGACAGCCATCTGCCCAGGTCCAGAATCTGCAGAATCCTTTTCCGTAATGTTTGGCAATTTCCTAACAGCCTCAGGTCCCCAAGCTCGCTCCTCCCCTGCTCCAGCACTCACCTCCCAGGGACAGATCTCTGCCTTCTCAGCAGATGGTTTGTCCTCCACGTCCCATGGACAGACCACAGCGGTTTTGCTCCCCATACCGCCTAACACCTGGAAACTGGCTTTGGGTCTCTCTGTGTCTTGAGGTTGTAGGGGAAGACTGCCGGGGTCCACATTCTCCCAAGAACAGGCTACTTCCTGCTTTTGGGGTGGTCCCTCAGGCTTTTCCCCAGCTGTGACATCTTTGATCCTCGATGTTTCAGGCATTTTCTCCTTGGCCTTCTGAGACTCTTCTCCTTTGAGCGTCCGTCGCGATACCCAGTCCTCTGTTCTTTCATTTACCTCCCGGGGGCCGATTTCTGCTCTGGCAGGTGTTACTGCCTTTAACCCTGGCCTGAGGTCTTCCCGTGGACATACCTGCGTGGCTCTGCTGCCTCCATTGCTGAGGAGTCGGCCACCGGCTCTGGATAAGGAATGGTGCACGCGTGGGCTGGGGGGCCCGTGGTCTGTGCTCTCCCGGGGACACGCTGACTGCACCTGTGGACTAGACGTCTGTACTGCTTTCCTAGCTCGTCGCCCCATCTCTCCAAAGGGCCCTTCCTTGGAGACCCGCCCCTCTTCTTGGAGAGATTCTCCACCTGACCCCTGGCGCAACATTTCTTTCCTCACTACCTCATCACCTAGCTCCCAGGGACAAATCTCTGCTTTCCTTAAAGAGGGAGCCTCTTCAGCCTCCCATGGACACACCTCCGCGAGGCTCCCCGAGCACTCGGGGGTCCCAGGGGCCTCAGCAGAGATTGCTAAGGGGCCACGGAAATCAGTCCGCTCCCACGAACAAAGAGACTCCAAGTCTCTGCCAAGTTTCTGTTCTTTCCAAAAGGTTGCCTTCTTGGGGGGTTTCTGTTTTTCCTGGGGGAGTTCCTTCACTCCCTCCTGAGACAGCTTCTCACTCTCTCCTTCACTTGCCTCCCAAGGACAGAGCTCTGCCTTGGCGAAGTCAGGTGTGCGAGCTTCCAGGCCTGTGACTTTCTGCCGACACGTCACCTCTCTAGCCTCCGTACTGCCCCCTGCCTCAGACCCGCTCTTGGTTCTCTCAGGGTCCTGAGGGATTGACTGAGGGGACAGACCCCTGGGATCGGCATCATCCCAGGGACACACTGCCTCCTGCCCTCTGACCAACCTCTCTGGCTTTTTCCGAGCAATGGCAGCCACGTCTTTGGGCTCTGATTCTTCTGGGGCTTTCCCTCTCTCTTTTTGGGAGTCATCTAGATCTTGTCTTAATGCTCCCCTCTCAGGGCCTCTTTCACTCTCCTCCCAGGGACAGATTTCAGCCTTTCTGCTGTCAGGCAGGCATGTTTCTGACTCGGCAGTTTCCCAGGGGCATAGCTCTGCCACCTTGCAGTCAGCACTGCCCGCGGGCTGGAGGCCAGCTTTGAGCACTTCCTGCATCCCTGCGGAGGCTTCTTTGGCTTGCTCAGCGTTTTTGTCCCCAACTGTGCCCTGCCTGACTTGCCTCAGTGTGGCAGGCCCTGTTTTACCCGCTCTCTCGACATTCCCCTCTCCTTGACCCTGGAATGTCCTCCTGCCTCCGTCTTCTTGTTCCCTGCTGCCCTCCTGACGGCAGACACGGAGCATTCTGCTAGTATGAGCATTCTGCTGGTTCTGGAGGGACTCCTCATCCTTGCAGGGGGCTAGGGCTTCCTGCTTACTCATCATCTTGCGCCCGCCCGGCCTGGGGGACCTGGGGCAGGCACCTACACCCCCTCCTGAAACTCTGCCTGTCTCCCCCTCAGGACTCCCTTCCCCGCTCTCCTTTTCTCTGTGTGTGCTCCGAGAACGGGTCAAAGCTTTGAGAGCCAGTCCCAGGCTGCGCACAGAACCCTGCTGACCAGGCGTCTTGAGGCTGTGCGATTTAGAGATCTTGGGCCTGTCTTCATCCACATCATCAGCTTTCCCTTGGAGACGCCTGTCCTCCATGTCCATCCCGTTCTCCCCAGCACCCTTTTTCTCTACTGCAACAGAGAGGGCCCTCCAGAGCCTCGCTTGAGCAGGGGCAGGGGAGTGGTTGCCTCGCTCTGGCCCTGAGGGGCCTTCTTGTGCCACATTTTCTCTCTTGACTGGCAGTTCTGCATTCTCCCAGGGGCAGATGAAGGTGAGAAAGCTGGGGCTTTGGGGGGTTATTGGGACTTGTGCTAGGGCAGGGACTGGGGCTGGAGCCACCAGGGCTGAAGCTGGTGTCAGAGCTGGAGCCAAGGTGGAAGTGGGAGACAGCATCCTTGGTTCTCCCAGGCAAGCCCCAGACAGGACTTTGATGGGTATGGAGGCTTGGTGCTGGATGGGTGGGTGAGGCAGCCTATTCACAGCACCCTCCTGAAGCTGCCCAGAGGCAGAGGAGCTGTCCATGCTGCTGCTCTTGGCAGGGGACGGTGGGGCTGACAGAGGGCCTCCTCGCGTTTGCTCCAGCCTCCTGGCTGATGGCCTCTGAACTGGGCTCGCCAAGGCCACTTCTGCCTTCTTTCTCTCTTCTTGCTCCTTTGCCTGCCAGTAGGTCTCCTCTAGGTAGGCCTGGCTGGCCATGAGCAAGGCCTTTTCACTGGAGCCAGCCATGACGCTGAGCGACTTCTGCAGGGAGGCGGGCCGGGCTCTGGGGAACCCCTCTCCCACTGTCAGGTTGTGGGCACTGGCTGACCTAAAGCCCAGGGCAGGGGGCCCATCCACTGACTCCCAGCGCTCTGCCCCCGAGACCTTCTTGGCCAGCTTCCCCCTCGGTAGTGAGTCGAGGAGAGGTGGGTTCTGCTCCCTGCGGTGGCTACGGTCATAAGTGCTGTGGGACTTATGCAGGGCTGGTGGCCCCTCGGGTTCCTGGAGGCTGGAGTTGAGGAGCCTGCAGCGGGAAGAGCTGGGCAGGCTGCTGCGACCTGGGGAGCCCGAGCCTCGGGAGTGCTGCCGGGCCAGGGCCTCGGGGAACTCAGCCAGGCACCTCACGAGGGAGCGGCCCAGGCCCTGGCGCGAGCCACCCTGCTTCTTGGGCAGGTGCGGGTTGTTAGCAGCCATTTCCTTGGTCTTGTGGACCTCTAGCTGGGCATAGAGTTTCTTCAGCTCATCCTGGGGGACGGGAGCAGCAAGAAGAGCAGAGCTGACATTGGGATGAATGGGCTAGTTGCCATCCCCTGGCTGCACCGTTATTCCTCTCAGCCCTTATTAAGACTGTTTTCTCTGGGGGAATCTATTTCCCACCAAGCAGTGTCCCTTCCTTGCTTTTAAACCTCTCAGAATTCACCTGGTTCCCAGCCAGACCCACTCAGCTCTGAGGATGCAGCATGTACTCCCTTCTCTGGGGCACTGTGGTCTGGTGGGCAGTCACCAACTTGGGGGACAGGAAACCTGGGGCTGCTGACCCATCATGTGCCCCAGGACTATTTTCTTAACCTTCCTGAGCCTCTGCTTCTATAAAATAACAGCAACTGGCTGCCTAGTGTTAGCTTTCTTAAGAGGATTGTATGACATTGATGGGACTAGCGGGCCTGAAAGGTGCCACATTCAGGTGTAAATGAACAGTGGAGCTTTGAAAGCCTTTTATATTTTTGATTTCTCCCCAGAACCAGTACAGACAAAGTAGGTTGGAATGGGGTGGCTATGGCAGTGGTCTGCACACCCTCTGGGGCCCCTGCTGGATTGGAGTTTCAGTTCAGCCTATACCCAGGGGCCGGAGGCCGGGCAGGCAGAGCTCAGAGGGTGTGGAGGACACAAGTGGGAACAAGAGGCAGAGGCAGTTGGACAAGGAAGGAACTGGGGGATGTAAACATGTCAGGTGTGGAGGTGGGCCCCTGTGGAGGTGCAGGAGATGGACAAAATGGCTTCCTGAGGTTTTCCCACACTGTAGGCTTTATGAAACAATGGGCGTAGACCTCCCGCTCTCCTTATTTCCTACCCACTGAGCCCTGAGCCCCACATTAGAGTTCCCTTGACTGTAATGACGTCCCTAAGCAGAAAAATGAAGAGCATGGGTGCCCTCCTGATGTAAGACCCAGGAAGGACTTCCTTTCTCTAAGACAGCCAGGTCCAGGGGAAGGGGTTCCTGTACGGAAACCCTTGGTAGCCACTCACTGCCTGTGCTGCCCAGCCCCAACTGATACTAGAGTCACCAACTGCCCTGTGTGCTGGGGACTCAGGCTTCTTAGTCTGCCCCTTGTGATGCCTCTGCCGCATGGAGTGGGGGACACGGGGGATTAGAGCTTCACTTTTGGGGTCTTTTCACTTGGGTTATGTGAGACTTTCTTTAAATAGAGTCAGGGGAAGAGGCTTAGGGTGGGGATAGAGAATGGAGGGAGGCACGTCTTAGAGCGAAAACTGGGAGCAGGGCAGCAGTGCTCCTGCCCAGTTCCTGAAAGCTGACACCAAAAGGAGGCAGAGAGGGCGGTACATACCCGGATGTCTCCAGGATCCAGGCTGCGCTCACTCCAAGCTGAGGCAGTGCTGCTGTCCAAGTAGGAGCCTGAGCGCTGCAGGTCCAGCTCATCCTCATACACCTCATCCACCATCTCCTCTCGGGGAGGCACCCCCATCTTCCAGAACTGGCCAGGGAAACGGGCATGATTGGGAGAAAGACCCTCCTGGCCTCCCTGTTCATGCCTCCTCCACCGGCCCCATAAAATACGTCGTTCCTTCATGAGTCTTTCACTCCCTCTCTGATTCAGAATTCCGAGGTCCAAAGACTTTTTGCTCCCTCTCATCTTTCTTGATCTTCTCTGGCTTAGAGACCAAGAGGTCTCGACCTCCTGCCCCCGCAACTCCTAGCCACGTCCTCAGCTCTCCTCTGTCTCCAACTGCTTCTGTGTTGATTTTCAGAGTCTGCCAACCTTAAAGCTGCGTTACAAGGACCCCTCCAGTCCTAGTTCTATTTCCCTTGCCTAGGGATTGGAGGCTTCCTCCCCCACCCCACCCCAAGTGAGCTCCTTGTTTAGGACCCCTGCTGATCAGAGCCCACACACCTGCAGGGTGTCATCCTCACCCTGACCTGGAGAGGGCACTACTGTTGCAGCAGCTCTACAGTGCCCCTGATAAAGGGGCTGGGCTTCTGCTTTACCTCCAGAAAGGGGAAAACCTCACCTTAGGGATGAAGATCAGAGCCAGGGTGGCGGTGACTGTGCTGTGGGTGTGGAAGAAGAGGAGGAGGAGGGTCCAGTCCGGGTGCAGGGAGGGAACCAGCACAAACCTGAGAGTGTGATGGGAGGGAGAGTCTTATCTGTGGGTGGGTGTGGCCTCTTCCTCCCCACCAGTCTTACTTGTCCCAGCCCCAGCCCTGATCCTGGTGGAGGTGCTGGCGGGGCGGGGCGAGGAGGGCACTCTTCCTTCTTGTCCTCTCTGGGGTGTGGGTCCTACCTCAAGGCTCCCGTTAACACCCACCTCTAGGACGCCCTCCCATAAAACTCCAGCTGGCCTTCTCTGGCTGCCTGTAGTACAGGTTTGCGCCCCACAACTCCATTATGGAGCAACCGGTGGATGTATTCGGCCTCCGCCACAGGGCCAGGGCCTTATGGACACACAGCAGGCAAGCTGCAGGGGCAGCTGCAGTGTGAGGAGGGGAAGGCAGAAAGAGCCAACGAGTGTGGGAGGGCACTTCCTCTGCTTGGGTGCTGGGTGAGACTTGGGGTGCAGGGAGGATGTCTGTCGGGTAGGGAGAGAGCTACAGGTCGGCGCCCTTGCCCACCTTGCTGAGACATAGCAGTGTTGTAAGGATGGCCCTGGGAAGGGAGGGTCCCCGCATCTGGGAGAAGCGAGGAGTAGTGTTAGGTGGGGAGGAGTCATGGTTAGGTGGGCCCATCCTTACCTGGCTGCATGGAAGGCGGCAGAGAGCAGCAGCTCGTTGTGCAGGGCGATGCCCATGTAGCGTGGCTCGTGGAAAGCTGAGGGCACAGCCCGGGTGGCATAGCAGAGGAAGCTGCCCCAGCACAGGAGCAGCATCTCAGCTGAGGGGATGCAGGGAGACACAGAACCGGCACCACCTTAGCAGCCAGGCCACCCCTTTCCCTCTAGGGCTTACTGAGGGGGAACCCGAGCCAGGAGTCCGGGTCCAAAGCAGGAGGAGCAGGACCAGAGGACCCGAGGTGGTGCAGAACCCGGGGCCAGAGTGAGACTTGGCTCAGTGGAAGCAACTCACCCACGGCCATGATGTAGTCCCAGTGGTCACAGTGGCAAAGGTAGAAATGGCGGCCCGTGGGAGTGTGGCCTCGGGTCACCAGGGGTGTGTGCTGGGTGCCTCGCTCCAGGACCCCAACTGTCCACACTGCCAGGAAGGCCAGTACTAGCAGCAGAAGCAGCCCCAGACGCCGAAGCAGCTGCCCACTGCTTAGGAGGGGGCCCCGCTGGGCCGTTCGCGACAGAAACAGCTGGAGCACTCTACAAGGGTACAGATACAGAAGGTAGGTGGGGGTAGAGGGAGAGGACCAAGCAGAGGGGGCCAGGGCTCTGTCCTCTGGCCATTGCTCCCTTACCCCCCACATATACCTTTCTTCTCATCCCTTCCATGGCTCGCTGCCTCCGTACCCCCGGAAAAGTGACATGGAGGGGAGGACTATCGTGACGATAGTGATGGGGGCAGGCTCTGGGGACACGGGAGTGGAACTGGTAAGAGTCTGACTGTGAAGAGCTCCAGTCCCGCAATGAGCTGGGGTGGCCAGGAGTGAGCAGCGTGAGAGCAAGGTCTGCTCCAGCCCCTACCTATACAGCTTGAGTATAATGGTGCCGTAGACAATGGCAAAGCCCAGCAGCCGGACCCAGCGGAGAGCAACGCAGCGGAACACACTGGGCTTGAAGTACAGGATGAAGACCTGGCGAGGTGGGGGCAAAAAGGGCTGTTTGCCACTGCCCTCCGACTATGTGCCCGGCCTGTGCTAAGCACACTGTTCATCGCCTAACAGCCTTGCAGTAGAAGCATCGTCACCTCCGTGCTGCACAGCTTAAGCAGCTTAGGAATTGGAGAGATGAGACGCCTTGTCCTAAGTCACGCAGCGGGCCAGAGAGCTCTTTGAAACCTGGACTCTGCTTCCCTAGCTCACGAGGCCAGCCTGCCTCTTTTGGATCTGAGTAGGGGGATTTGGAGGTCTCTGAATCCTCCCAAGAGGGCAGAGAGGAGGAAGTTTTCTGGCATCTGGAGGGTACCGCGCTGGGCGTCTGGGGACCCTGGGAGGTGGAGGTCAGACTCAGGCCACAAACTCACGGGGAAGTAAAGCATCAGGGATCCAAACAGGATGGCTTCCAGCAGGACGACTCCAGATGCCCGGATCCTCTGTGAACCCAAGAGCAAGAGGCGAGTAAGCAGGGCAGTCAGTGGGAGGACAGAGCCTGGACGATGGTGTGGAGGGTCTAAGGCCTGTTTTAGGGGTTGCTCAGTGGCCCCGGGCTAAGACTTCACCCCATATCATTAGCTCCACCTTCCATCCACAGCCACGCACCTATTCACATTACAGGCTCTCAGTTCACCTGGCACGAAGCCTGGCAGAGGCCCAGGTTTCAGACCTGAGCAGCCCATCCCCGTTCTCCTCCCAACCCCAGCCTGGGCCTTGCTGCAGACCTGGGCTCAGATCAGAAGCTGTTGGAGCTAGAAGGTACCTCATGCATTCCTGCAAGATTTGGTTCAGACTGTTCCCTTACCCAGATACCCCTTCTCTGCCTGGTAACCATCTTGTTACCTTCAAGCGCAGCTCAAATGTCACATTCTCCAGAAAGTCTTCCCCCATGCCAGCTCAGGCAGGACAACCAGGCCCTTTCTCTGAGCTGCGAAAGAAACTGACACCTAACTCCACTAACTCCATCCTCACCTCTGTCTTACTGCTGCCATTTATTTACATGTCCGCTTCCTCCATTCACCTGGAAGTACCGTCAAGGTCCAGATCACTTCCCCTACTACCTACACACCGTTTTGAATCATATCCAATGTCTTCATTTTCCAAGTAAGGAAACAGGTCTAAGGTGTTGAGGTCACTTGCCTAATGTCACATGGTATGTTAGATTAATAATCAAGACCAGAACCCATTTCTCCCAAATTCTAGCCTTAGGTAGCCTCTGGTCTCCAGCTGGTGCTAGGGATGCAGGCTGGGTGGGATGTGTGCAGAGAGAGATGTGGAGCCTCCCTTACCTTGCTCTGGCGGCAGCAGTAGGAAACCAGCATGCTCAGGAAGACAGACAACATGCAGCAGGCCTGGCAGGCCAACACTGCTGCCCGCAGTGCCAAGGCCTCCTCCACCAGGCACGGTGTGGCATCCCTACAGCTGGTGCAGCTCTCAGCACATGGTTGGCACTGAAGCAGCTCCCTGGAGCTGCTTTGTGGTGATGCTGATTGCCCTGTAGGCTGGGTGGCACCCTCCTCTGACCCTATCAAGAACAAGATGGGTGCAGGGAGAAGGGCATGGCTGGGGCATCCTGAGATCCTGGCCTTCCCTCCCAATGGTCAACCCAGCCCTCTCCCTGCCCTCCTTTGTGGCCTCCTTTGGTCAAGAGGGGAGGAATGAAGACAGGGTACTCCCAAGGGAGGGCATGGTAACGGGAAGACGTGATGCCAAGCCCTGGCTCATGGCAAGATCAACTTGCAGCGGATTGGCATGTTGTGGGCTCATCCTCAGACTAGACCCTGCCGGCCTCTTCTGCTTCTCTCAACCACAAGTTTCCTCCCAGTGTCTTACCCCAGCCTGCCTTGCCCAGATAGCCACCTCCGACAAGCCCAGCCGGTAAAACACCTGCCTGGCCCTCGCCACAGTTACATACCCTCCGAGTGGCTCGCCCCATAGAAGCCTGGTCGGCAGCGGCAGAGGTAGCGGCCAAGGACAAAGCCCTGACTCTCCAGAGGGATGCACTGTGGGAATGACAAAAGATGATGCATATTTGCATGGGGCTTTCCTTCCTGGGAAGAGATGGAGGGTCCATCTATCTACCCTTCTATCCATCGCACCTGGGTCCCCACGAGGGAATCTCACCAGAAGCCCTCTCTAGTCCTAGGGAAGCCTTCCCTCTATGGAAACCCCACTCTACCCCACCCCCGCTGCCTCCCTTCTCAGAGAGACACCCAAGCAAAGAGTATGGGGCTAGATCACCCTTTTATTCAGACCAGCAGGGACAGGTGCCTCGCAGGTCCCATTTCCCAGTGTCCAGCTGTTGCTAGAACGCGGTGCTGTGGGAGGTGGAATTAGGAAGAATTGAGCCCAACCCCACCTGTGTACCTACATCCTGCTTCAAAGGGTCCTATCAGCCGCCCTCTTTGGCACACAAGTGGATTGAAAAGGCTCCCACAGAGGAGCGGCTTCCTCTCTCAGGGGCCATCTGGCTTCGGCACAGGACTGCTTTCCCCAGCCCTAATGCCAGGCTGGTGGAATGCCAAGGCCAGCTCTTTATTCCACCTCCGCCCATTAATGTTTACCCAGCAGGGGACAGAGAAGACCTCAGAGTCAGGCGAGGAAGATGAGCACATGGATGAGGCCAGATCTGCTGTAGGGAGTGGTCAGGAACAGACAGCATTAGGCAAAGGAAGGGGTAAGTGCTCGGAGATTCTATACTCAGCCTGATTTTCGCCAAGAAAGATGAAAGGCTGCTGCCTCTGAAATTGTGGCCAAGCTTCTCCTCTTGCCCGGACCACTGGAACGTGATCCGCTCCTGCCACAGTCTGCACAATCAGACAAAAGCCTGCCCAGAGATATGAATGTGGTCGAGTTTTAAAAGGAACTGGACAACAGGATCCCTTCTCTGTCCCTGGGCTTGTAGCTCCAAACACAAGTGCCCTGAAGAGCAGTAGATGCCTAAACTGGCCCCGCCTCCCGGCAGGCTGCAGGGCTCGCCTTGGCCTCCGTTCAGCTCAGGAACCAGCACGCCGCCAGTGTAACTGTGGAGCAGATTAGTGCACTGACCTCCCGGCTCCCCAGTACTGGGCGTGCAGGATTATCAACCACTTGCTTTCCATTATCCAGATTCTTCTGCATCCACGGCTTTGATTCCATTGGCATCTGGCCTGGGTTCCATCCCCTACACCAGTCCCAGAGCTCGTCAGACTCCTGCTTAGGTTAGATTCCTCCCATACGCCAACCAACAATTCCACCTATTTCAGCAAACACCACCTGAGCATCTTTTGTGGGACAGGAGGAGCCTGGAGCTCTGTTGACATGATGTGACAATGTGGTGCAGGAGAACGGAAAGGGATGATTAACAGAAGCTCAGGAGATGGTCCTGGAAAGGGGTTTTGGAGCCCCCAGAACCAGAAGGGAAAGCAGACAAGGAGGCACACTGTGGCTTCAAAGGAATGAAAGTGGTTGCCTTGGGTGAAGGGTAGGGGTAGGCTGTAAGTGTCCTCATTTTTTAAAAGCCTGAAAGCTCATTTTTATCTCATCGCTAAACTCCCCCCGAAACCGAGAGGCTGGTGTGCCTTCGTCAGCTGCTTCTGGGAGCTGGGCGGTGGCAGTGGTGGGAAAGGCGGAAGGAGGCAGGACCCTATGCGCCACCCCCGCCCCCGTCCCCCATCCTTACCTGGGTGCTGTTGAGATCACACAGGTGTGTGTTAGAGTACCAGCCTGGGCCGCTGGCACATTGATTGATGTCCACACTCTGCACGTCTACGTCCATCTGCACCTGCCCCCTAGGGCAGTAAATTGGCAGTTAGGGACACAGTGAAGGATGTCAAGGCGGACATGTGTCCTTGAGCCCCAGACTATGGGCAATGCAAGCCCTGTGAACTTTAGCACAGCGGCTGCAGTGTGTAGAGAGGGGGAACACATGCATTCCATCTCTCCAGTGCTACTAACCCTCGCTGTCTGCAGGCAACAATCTCTCTCTCCATAGGTTAGCCCCCATCCTCCCATCCCTCAGCTTTTCAACATCCTAGCATTTCCTGGTTTCTGTCAATTGGTAGAGGAAGGGGACGTGTCAAGACATGTGGGAGCTGGGACTTTGATGATCTGTCTGAAGAGGATTTTCACATTTCCCCACTACATAAACACACACTCACACTCACGCATACAAACATGGAGCTCAACTATTAACTGCCCCTCACTCTGCCCAAACCAGGTCTGAATTTATTATAGCAAAGCAGATATGGGATGGGGGAGCCCAGAGTTAGAGCTGCCTGGCCCAAGGGCTCCCTCCCCCTGCTCTTGCTGAGTGGGGAGAGAGCTGGCAGGGAGCCACACTTCCTGCGGGGGACAATGAAGGGGGACACAGAGCTGGTAAAACAAAGTTGGTTGTTGAATGACTTGAAGTGCAGTGCCCATTGGCTCCCTCCTGCCCACCAGGGCTCCCAATCGCCTCTTTACTCTGATTGAAGGGAGTAAATTATTTGAGGGGTATCACAGACTCCTGGGTCAGGATAGGCAAGACAGTGGAACCTACCTGATATAAGAATATAGCCATTGGGAGTGACCCTGGGGACCTGGCCAACTCCTGAACAGAAAGGGCAATGGTTTCAACCCCCCTTCCCAAGAATTTTCCTTCTCTTGGAAAAGCCTCCATTTCCAGCTCTGGGTTGCTAGAAAGCAGCAGGTTTAGCTCCTGAAGAGCCCACCTGCCTCCTCCAAGATGCCTAGTGTATAGATTGTCATTTTCATCCACACGAAGCCCTCTCTCATGCCTCTGATACCCCCTACTCAGACCTGGGTGCCAAGAACTACACCTGGCTGTACCCACACATCTGTACACACACATATGTGTATACCTATGTGTAAATACATTGATTCATACACAGTGTGTACACTCATACCTGTATGTGTCAACACATAGTTACAAATTCCCAGAGTTGACTGCAGATACACACTGCTGAATGCACACACACACATCTGGGTCCTCCAAACACACGTGTGCATGCCAAATGGCCCATGCACAGCTGGATGGGCTTGGGCTCCCCACCCCAACAAACCTACAAATGCATCGAATCCTGCACAAACCCACTTACCTGATCTCTGGGCTGAGGTCCGGCTTGAGGCCATAGAAGGTGGCTGAAAGTGTGATAAGCCAGCCAGGACGAAGCCGGCCGTCCTGGCATTCCAGGAAGGGAGGAGACAGCCTCACATGCTGCATGTCCCCCAGATATCCATCTGCCCGTGGCCACTTGGGACTTCCAAGGGTCCCTAGGTCATTGGTCAGCACCCGCTTCTGCAGGGCAGGAGTGTCCAGGGTTCCCGTTAGGCTCTCTTCCAGCACCCTGTTCGCAGACAAGTCCTGAAGGATGGTCTCCTCCCCCATTCGGGTGGCCTGCAGGGCCAGCTGCAGCAGGTGGCTGGCCCCTGGTGGGCGGTTAAATGTCAACAGAGCCCGGTATGCCCTTGGGTCCCCCTCCGCCACACTGCGGACCAGCGCCTGGTACCACTCCACATCCTCTTCCACACTTGACTCACGGATGTCATTGGCTTGTAGCAGCATGTTGAGGAAATTGGCAGCCTGGGCAATGGTGCCCGCTGCCCTCCCTAGGATCGGGGGGACCCCTGGACTGGTTTCTGCCCCCTGAGCTTCATAGCGCACACTGCAATTAGTCCCCAACAGCTGTTGGGCATCTCCAGAGTAGAGGAAAGCCAGGGCTGCTTCAGCACCCTCTGGGGGCACCCACATGGGTACATATCCTGGCTTGACTTGGGAGGACAGCGAGGGCAGAGGGTGGAAGGGCCACCGACCCCCCAGAGCCCAGCCAAAGAGAAGACAGAAGCCCAGCAGCCCCCACATAGGAGGGGGCGTAACCACTTTCCTGGTACCCATCCTTGGGGTAGTTCTCAGGGAGCTTGGGGTCCAGGCTTCCTGGGGGATTTGGTGGCTCTGGAGAGCCCAGGCAGAGGCTGGCTGCAGCCTGGGACTGCCTGCCTTCCTGACTCCTTTCCTCACGCTCTCTCTCCCTCTCTCCCTCTTTCTCTCCGCTTGTGTTGTGTTGCCGGGTTTTTCTTCTTTCTAACATCATCAGCTGGCTTCTGGGTGCAGGCCTGAGGGCTCTCCCTTCTCTTCTCTCACTGTGGCCCCCACCAAAAACCCTCTTAATCCTAGCACACCCCTCTTCCCTCCCCCTACTATCCAGTATTTAGGCTCCCTCCTCCCGTTCTCCACCCTACGTCTGTTCCAGAGAAAGAGATAGATGGGAGGGGAGAGGAAGGGCCCAGTTGTTGTCTCTCCCCTTCCCTCTCTGCTTCCCTCTGCCCTTTGCTCCATTAGGAGAGATGGGCAAATCCGGGATGGGGCGTCATAGCAACAGCAGATGAGCCTGAGCCCGTGATCGTGATCGTCTCTCCACCCCTCTGCTCCACTCAGCCTCCTGGCAGCAATTGCGATGGGCATGAGAAAGGGCCAAGCTGCAGCTCCTGGCAATCTGCTCTGGCTGCCTAGAGCCCTGACACTACGCTGCTGAACTGGAATGAGAGATTGGGGGTGGCGGAGGCGGGAAAGAGAGCTTCATACAACCACAGTCAGCCATCGTACAGACTGTGGCGGTTTATAAAGTATTTTTCATGTGCATTATCTCAGTAAACCTTCCCCACAGCCACATATGGTGAATATCATCTCCATTTCACAACAGCAGACACTGAGGCTCAGAGACTCACCCAAGATCACCTAGGTGCTCGCTTTGAGTTGAGACTCAAACTCCGAGCTCTGACTCCCTTATAGTGCTCCATCAAACCTCAGCTACCACCTGGTTATTCATGCTCAGAGACCATAATCCAGCCCCATTGCAGAGGAGGAAATCAAGCCCAGGGAGGTGAAGGGACTTCCCTAGGACCCCACTGTTGCTTGTGACAGAGCAGGAGCCTCCACCAGGTTTCCACCTCCCCATCCAGGGGTTCCATCCTCCGGCATCACAGAGTTGACAACCACAGCCAAGGGGCGGGGGGGGGGATGCAGACAGTGAGAAGAGAGTGAACAAAGTTTTGCTTCCACTTCTTCCACCTTCATTTTGTCATTCTAAGTCCTGTCTCCTTGAAAGCCATGCCTATCCTTTCTTGCTCTTCCTGATTTTCTTATCGCTCACACCATTCTGTCCATTGGACGTGATAACTAGGAGCTCAGAGTTAGTCTGAGGCGGCTTCCCTGGATCAGAAGGGTGTGGATTCTTACAGGTAACCACAGAACAAAGCCCCTGCCTTCCTCTCCCTCCTTTTCCCATCACCTTTCCATCGCCGATGCACTCCGCACTCACACAGCGATCTGGCCCCAAATGCACGTGTGCTGTCTTTTGGTTCCTTCCCTTCTCTCTCTGCTCTCCCCAACCTTTTATGTCCCAGATCACTGAGTGTGTGTAGGAAGGGACAGGTGGAGGTTGCTGAAAACTTCCCTTACTTTACAGGTGTGCTCTGCCAACAATTATGCTTTAGAACCCTAAGTGGGAATGTAAGTAGGGGGTGAGAGAAAGAGAAGAGGCCAAAGGATAAGCCTCCAGCATTTTCCCTAAGATGTCGAAACTAGATGTGCCTACAGCCCAGACCTTCCTCTAATAGAGAAGGCAATTAAGACTAAAACTGAATGTCAGACAAGTGACCTTCTCAAGGCCACAAAACCAGTGAGTGGTTACTGGGGTCATATCTGTATCACACCTCCATAGCTCTCTCCTTGGCCACTCTGATTCTGTGCTAACTAACTGAGAGAGGGACAGAGGGAGCAAGTGACCCATTCCTGGTTCCTGGTATTATTAGTCACCATTAGTTATAGCCATCAAAACACACTGGGTGTGTTAAAGACATAACATTAAGGGTTTTTTTTCCCCCCTCAAGAAGCTTTTCACACTAATAACAACTAACATTTGTATAGTGTTTTAGCATTTACATATAATCCCCACAACAGCCCCATCAAGAGGGATTATTACTGACCTACTTTTTTTTTTACAAAGGAAACACAGTTTCAAAGATGTTTAACTATTTGCTCTCGGTCATACATCCAGGAATTGGCATGATTAGGACTCAAACAAGATGGCAGGTTCCAGTGGGCCAGGGACCAAGCCTGTCTCACTCGTCACTGCATCCCCGAAGCCTGGCCCACTGCTGAGTGACTTAGGTGAACTGCAGGACTGGTTTAGATGATCTGAATTGTTCACAAACTTTAAAAAGTAGGATCCTACCACTGCAAGGACCACGTAGATAGTCTTCAGTGAAAGAGTTATGTGTAGCCACAAAACCCATTCAACACACACCAATATAACTCATCCAAAGTTCTATTTCCTTTGCTTGGATCTTAATTTTCAATCTTTTTTTCTAGGACCTGGGCTACAGGCCTGGACATTTAAGGATATGAAGAAAGGCAGCATTCTTTGCCCTGCCTTTGAAAGAGCCTGTGTGCATTCCCTTGTGCCCCTGTACTCTGTGGGCAGATGGAGATGCCCCAGGTGGCAGACATAGCCTCCCTCTGGGGCTAAGAAAATAAATGGACAGCAGAGGGCGCTGCAGAGCTAAAGACCTTGGCATTATTCTGCGCTACAATCTCTTCTGGGGCCAGTTTTCCTGACACAGCCGGCGATCTTAGGTTGTCTTCTTAGGCCTCAGGTGTTCTGTGATCTCACAATTCCTCCTGTTCTCTAGAAACCTCAATGACGCCTGAGAGGTAGCTGAGGAAGAGAGGCTAAAGAATTAAACGTTTCACATCAGACAGAGCTGGTTCTGAATACCACTGCAACTTTTTGAACTGTGTGATCTTAGGTGAATAACTGAGCTTAAGTTTCTTCATGGATAAGGAAGGATATTAATTCTGTTGTATTGAATGAGATGAATTTGTATCAGGAGACTCTTAAAAGGTGTGAGGTTATTATCAAGGGCCTTCTCTGCACCCAGAAACAGTTCTTGGCCCTGGAGAGCCCACGATGGGCAGATGTGGTACCTACATTCATGGAGCTGATAGCTTAGTAATGAAGACAGACTTTAATCAAATAACCCCACAGATAGTTGAAAAATAATATCTGTGCAATTAAGTGCAGAAAAGCAGTGGTCCTGGACCTCAGTGAGGAGGAAGTGCCCCGCCAGGGAGATTTGCTTCCCTGAGGTAGTGAGGAGTTCAATCTGAAGAATGAGTAGGGCTTTACTAAACAAAAACCAAAAAAAAAAAAAAAAAAAAAA